>CAUYLG010027751.1:0-20255 GCA_963573385.1 Cacajao melanocephalus | reverse complement strand
TGTGGCTCCTCCGCCGGGAATCTCCTAGTCTGTGGGCAACAAGAATTCGTCTGAAAGTGCGGCGTCCACTCGCTCTCTGCGCTTTCACTGGGAGCTACAATCCTGAGCTGTTGTTAATCGGCCATCTTGGATCTCTCTCCTTCCCTCTACCTTTATAACCCAAATCAAATCTTACATTTTGCATGTGGGCTCTCTTTTGATGACTACAAGTCTATTTCTAGTTTCAGCCTCTAATCTGAGTTTCAGTTCTTCATTTTCAAAAGTCTGCTGGTGTTTTCTAAGTAGAAAACATAATGTCTACCCAGTTGTAATACATTCCAAATTTTACAATTTATTCCAAATTCAACCAACTTCCTCTCTCAACTTCTTTAATTTTTCTTGAGTGATTACATCATATTGCAACCCCACAATGAAATCCTCCCTGATTCTTCCTTCCCTATCAACCGCTATATTAAGACACAAGTTGATGATGATTTTCCAAAAGTCTCTCAGTCTATTCCTTATTCATTATTTCTACTACCTCCACCCCAGACCAAATTTCCTTTTATTGTGACTGAAGTGTACATGGTTCAAATCCTTTGCCTCCTCCCCTTCAAATCAATTCTGCACATAAAATAAATGCTGTTATTATGTCACTTCCTTATTTGAGATTCTGTTATAGCCACTAACATGAGAAAGCCACAACTCTTGATCTTGGCTCCATAATCTGACCTCTACCTACTGTAGAGAACTTGCTATGCTCACTCCCACCTCTAAACCTCTGTCTATAACATTCACTTGAATTCTGATCCAAAGCCTGGTTACAGTTTGTTTATACCAATAATGTTGACACCTGATTAGATGCAACCTCTTATTACTATTTAAATATTTCCTATATGTTTGTACATAACCCTCAAATTGAGGGTTCTATGCTAAACAGATCACATTTTATTACTCTGCATCACCCTTTGAGCCTAACTGCAAGGTAGTAGAAATGGCTAGTATGTTGGCAAATATAAACAACTATCTTTTCTCTTCTCTTAGTTTCTTGAAAATGTGACTGACAATTTCAAGAAAAAAATCATATGTGGAATCTAAAACAGTTGAACTAATAGAAATTCTATACAACACAGTGACTGTAGTTAATAAACATGTATTGTATTCTTGAAAATTGCTAAGAGAGTAGGTTTTAAGTGTTTTCCCCACAAAAATATGGTATGTATGTGAGGTAATGCATATGTGAATTAGCTTGATTGAGCCATTCCACAACATGTGGATATTTCACAACGTGTTGTATATGATAAATCGATACAATTTTTATTTTTCAGTTAAAAAATAAAGCAAAAATTATAACATCGTATTGTGGGATTTACAATAGATGTATATGTAAAATAGATGACAAAAAGGGCACAAAGGATGAGGATTAGTGACAATGAAACCATACTTTTGCAAGGTCATTGTGTATAATGTGAACTCTAAGTAGACTGTGATAAGAATCGATGCTGTAATCCTTAGAGCAACCACCAAAAATTTCATAAAAATAGGTATATCTAAGGTGCAATAGAGAATTTTTAAAAAGATTTTTCTAAAAGAAAGCAGGAAAGAAGGAACAGAAAACAAAAACAGATAAGATGCATAAATGACAGATACCAACATTGTACACCTAAATCCAACCATGTCAAAATTGCCCTGAATATAAATGAACTATAATCAAAGGGCAGCAATTAAAAGACTGGATAAAAATAATAACCAACAATGTTCTTCTCTTAGCAAACATGTAGTTTTACTTTCTGAGATGGCTGACACTTTTAGTTTCAAGGGGAGTTGTCTCTTTGTAGTCCAGAGATCTGTGGGCCTGTCTGGAGTGACATGGTGTCTGAGGTCAGAATGCAAAGTAAACACAAGTCACGATGAGCTGTGCTTTCTCCAATGTGCTGATCTACTTGTTTTACTTTTGTTTTTTAAAAATATTTTTTCTTCTTTTTTTTCTATTGTGGTAAAATATGGAAAACAAAATTTACCAACTTAACCTTTTTTAAGTGTACAACTTAAAAAAGTTATTAAGTACATTCATAACACGGTATTAAATACATTCATAATATGCAACCATCACCACCGTGCAACTCTATAATTCTTTTCATCTTATAAAATCAAAACTCTATACCTATCAAACAGTAACCCCTAATTCCCCCTTGCTCAGGCCCCTTGCAGCCACCATTCTACTTTCTGCCTCCATGATTTTAATTACTTTAGTATCTCATATAAGTGGAATCATATAATATCTCTTTTTGTGACTGGCTTGTTACACTTAGCATAATGTTCTCAAGGTTCAACCATGTTTAAGCATAATGCAGACTCTTTCCTTTTAAAGGCTGAATACCATTCCATTGTATAAATAAAACCATATTTTTCTTATCCATTCATTGTTGATTGATACTAGTTGCTTCCACATTTTAGTTATTGTTAATAATGCTACTACAAACACAGGTGTAAAAACAATCTTTTTGAGATCCTGCTTTTAATTCTTTTGGGTATGTACACAGAAGTGGAATCACTGGATTATATAGTAATTTTATTTTTTAACTCTTTGGGGAACTACCATACTGTTTTCCGCGGTATGGTGAGTCTTTGCTTAAGCCAATATCTAGAAGGATTTTTTCCTATGTTATTATTATCTTCTAGAGTCTTTATGGTTTCAGGTCTTAGACTTAAGTCTTTGATCCATCTTGAGTTGATTTTTGTATAAGATGAGAGATGAGGATCCAGTTTCATTCTCCTACATGTGGCTTGCCAATTATCCCAGTGCCATTTGTTGAATAGGGTGTCATTTCCCCACTTCATGTTTTTGTTCACTTTGTCAAAGATCACTTAGCTGTAAGTATTTGGCTTTATTTCTGGGTTTTCTATTCTGTTCCATTGACCTATGTGCCTATTTTTACACCAGTGCCATGCTGTTTTTTTATACCAGTACCATTTTTTATACCACTACCATGAAGTTGGGTAATGTGATGCCTCCAGATTTGTTCTTTTTGCTTAGTCTTGTTTTGGCTATGAGGAGTCTATTGTTTTTTTCTAATTCTGTGAAGAAAGGTGGTGTCATTTTGATGGGAATTGCATCGAATCTGTAGATTGCTTTGGCAATATGGTCATTTTCACAATATTGATTCTACCCATCCATGAGCATGGGATGTTTTCCATTGGTTTGTGTCATCTGTGATTTATTTCAGCAGTGTTTTGTAGTTTTCCTTGTTGAGGTCTTTCACGTCCTTGGTTAGGTTTATTCCTGATTTTTTTTTTCTGCAGCTATTGTGAGAAAGGTTGAGTTCGTGATTTGATTCTCAGCTTGGTCACTGTTGGTATATAGCAGAGCTACTGATTTGTGTACATTAATTTTGCATCCTGAAACTTTTCTGAATTCATTTGCCAGTTCTAGAAGCTTTTTAGATGAGTCTTTAGGGTTTTCTAGGTTGTGATCATATCATCAGGAAACAGTGACAGTTTGACTTCCTCTTTGCCAATCTGGATGCCCCTTATTTCTTTCTCTTTTCCAATTTCCCCGGCTAGAACTTCAGTACCATGTTGAATAGAAGTGGTGAAAGTGGGCATCCTTGTCTTGTTCCAGTTATCCGGGAAAATCCTTTCAATGTTTCCCCATTTAGTATGATGTTGGCTGTGGGTTTGTCATAGATGGCTTTTATTACCTTAAGGTATGTCCCTTCTATGCTGATTTTGCTGAGGCATTTAATCATTATTTTGATTTGCATTTTCCCAGTGATTAATGATGTCGAACATCTTTTCATGTGTTTATTGGCCATTTGTGTATCTTCTTTGGAGAAATGTCCATGCAAGTCCTTTGCTCCCCACTTTTTTTTTGAATGAAGCAATAAAAGCAAACATTTAATGAAAGTGAAAGTACACTTCACAATGTGGGAGCAGGCCCCAGCAGCGGGCTCAGGGACCCCATACAGAATCTTCTCAGGTCCAAATACCTCCTAGAGGGTGGTGTTGCCCCCTTCAGAGTTGCAAGTTACCCCAGGCCCTGGCTGGGTCCACAGATGATATCTGGGAGCCAGGGATTGAAGTAAAACACCTTGGAAATTTACCTGGTGTCCCATTCTGCAGCCAAGCTGGCACTCAAACCACAAGACAAAGTTCTTCCCATTCTTTTCTGCCCTTGCCACAGGCAGAGGAACCTCTCTCTGTGGTCACCACCACTATGGTTCTATGGGGAGTTCTGCCAGGATTCCACTGATGTTCACTTAAAGATCAAGAGTTCTTCAGTCAGCTTGTGATGAATGTTGCCAGGCCTAGAACTCATTCTTTAGGGCAGTCGATTTCCCTCTGGCCCAGGACAGGCTCAGAAATACTGACCAAGCACCTAGGTCTGGATCCAGGGATCCCAAGGTCCTGCTTGGTGGCCTAACCTCCTGCGGCTAAATTGGGACATAAGGTGCAAGACAAAGTCCCATTTACTTTTGCTTTTCTCAAAATAGAGGGAGTCTTTCACCATAACCACCTCAGCTGGAGATGTGCTGGATCACACCTGAAGCCAACATGTCTCAGAGCCCAAACTGCGGCATAGTACCTGCATATCACTGTTGGGTATTCAGGGACCAGGATCTCTTTAGTCAGTAGGTGATGCATCCTGCCAGGTCTCCGCTTTGACAGAGCAGCGCTGAGTTCAATGGAAAGTCCCTCAATCTCTGCACTCTCCCTCTCCCAAGGGAATGGATTTCTCCACATTGTGTGGCCGCTTCTGGGGTGTGTGGGCAGGGTGGCACAAACACTCTCTTAGCCACTCTGACGTAGGTCACGTGTCTCCCAAGTCCACTGGCTCTGAGGCTAGCCTAGCACTAAAACTTGCCTGGGAATTGCAGTCCTTCTGGCCCAATCTGCCCCTCAGGTTTACTAGGGCCCCGGAGCACTCCATCTTGCAGTGGCAAGGCTGGCCAGAACTTAAGTTCTGGCGTCTGGGATAGGCAATTCCCTTCTGGCTAGGGCCAATTCAAATGCTTCCTCCGTGAACAGACATCAGCTGAGTTTCACCTGGTTCTGCTTTCCGCTGTGACAGGTCAGCACTGAGTTCAATGCAAAGCCTCACACTTGCTGTGCCCTCCCTCAAGTACACAGATTCTCCACGCCACGTGGCTGTTGCCAAGGGATAAGGAGGGGTATAGGCTTTTATTCAGCCACCCTGCTCCATCCCTTCCTCTTTCCTTTTCTAAGCTAATAATTCTCTAAATAAATTAGTCTTTTTTTTTTTTTTTGACAGGATCTTGCTCTGTTGCCCAGGCTGGAGTTCAGTGATGTCATCTTGGCTTACTGCAACCTCCACCTCCCAGGTTCAAGCAATTCTCTTGCCTCAGCCTCCTGAGTAGCTGGGATTACAGGTGCATGCCATGATGCCCGGCTAATTTTGGTATTTTTAGTAGAGACAGGGTTTCACCATGTTGGCCAAGCTGGTCTCGAACTCCTGACCTCAAGTGATCCAACCGCCTCGGCCTCCCAAAGTGCTGGGATCACAGGCTCTCGAGTCACCGTGCCTGGCCTAAATTAGTCTTTTAAATTATGTACAAAACAAAATGTGGAGCTACAAACTAAAGTTACAATGATACTAGATTTTAGACTCATAATTTTTTAAGTATATTAGTCCCTTTAATCATGTAGAGAACAAAAAGCAGAGTTACAATCTTGTTACAAACTTATACTGGCTTTTATCACTGCCCATGTAGCTTTATTAAGGTCTTTATTTTTTTCATACAGCTTTGAACTTCTATCTAGTGTTCTTTTGTTTCACCTTGCAGGGCTCCTTTAAGCATTTCTTGCAGAGCAGATATGGTGGTAACAAATTCTATCAGCTTTTCTTTGTCTGAAAATGTCTTAATTTCTCCCTCACATTTGAAGGACAATTTACTGAATATAGGATGATTGACAGTATTGTTTTTAGCATTTTGAATATATTGGTCCAGTGCCTTTCTTTTAAGAGACATATTTGAATAATAAAGAGATATTTGAAAGTAATAGGATAGAAAAATTAACCAAGTGATATAGTTTGGGTGTTGTTCTCTCTAAATCTCACGTTGAAACAAAATCCTTAATGTTGGAAGTGGGGCCTGGTGGACAGTGTTTAAGCTGTGAGGGCAGATCTCTCATGGCTTTGTGCTTTCCTTACGATAGTGAGTGAGTTCCCACGAGACCTGGATGTTTAAAAGTATAGTGCACCTCCCCTCCCGTCTCTCTCTTGCTTCTGCTTTTGCCGTGGGAGATGCCTGCTCCCCCGTCACCTTCTGTCATGATTGTAAACATCCTGAGGTCCCATCAGATGCAGATGCTGTCACTGTGCTTCCTGTACAACTTGCAGAACCATGAGCCAATTAAACCTCTTTTCTTATAAATTACCCAGCTTCAGGTATTTGTTTATAGCAATGCAACAATGATCTAACATATCAAGAAAACTAAAAGCATATGAAAGCTAGAATGATTATTTTAATATCAGTCCAGGTGAACTTCAAAGCAAGTATTATGAGAGATAAAGGTAATTTTAAATTATTTTATAATTCTAAAATTATAAAAGGGTAAATTCGTCCAATAGGCATAGCAATTATAAACATGTAGGAATTTAATATTAGAGCTTTGAAAAGGACGAAGCAAACACTGACAGGACTACAGAAAGACATAGACAAATCCACAATTGTTTTGAAAGATGTTTATAGTTCTCTCTCATTATTTGAGATTAAAATGACACCAAAAGTCAGAAAAATGTAGAAGATCTAACTAACACTATTAAACAGCTTGACCTAATTGATAGTTATGGAGTACTACATTCAACAACACCATATCTTTTTCAAATACACATGAATTATTCACAAAGATAGACAATATGCTGGGCCATAAAGTAAGTCTCAATACATTTCAAAATATTGAAATATTACAGAATATGTTTTCTGATGGCAATGGACTTAAATTAGAAATTAGTATCAATAAGACATCTAGTGAAGTCCCAAATTCTTGGAAATTAAACAATGCAATTCTAAGTAAAACGTCGGTCATACAACAAATATGAAGTGTAATTAGATAAAAGTTTAAATTGAATAAAAATGAAAATGCAACATATCAAAATTTGTGTGATACAGCCAAGATGTGTTGAGCAGGAAACTTAAAGCTTAAATGTTTATATTAGAACAAAATAAAATTTTAATTGTTGATCAAATTCTCTGCCTTAAGAAGCTAAAGCAGGAAGAGAAATTAAAACAAAGAAGAAAGGAAATAAATAATAGAACATAAATAGGAAATAAAAGAAGTAGAGAAAATCGAATGAAACCAAATGTTGATTGCTTGTAAACAACAAGTTGACGAATCACTAGCTAAAACAATAAATAAAAAGAGACAACAAAGTAATCAAAATTGAGAATGAGGGAATAGGGAGACAGATACTACAGACATTAAAATGTCAATAAAGGGACATTCTGATCAAACTTATGGCAAAACGTTAAAAACTTAGATAAAATGGACAAACTCCTTGAAAAATGAAACCAAAATAGACACAAGAAGAAATAGAAAATCTTAATAGTACTATAGCTATTAAATAGGTTGTAATGATTAAAGAAATACAAACCTTTATGAATAAAAAACTTCAGGTCCAAATGGTTTCTCTGGTGAATCATATCAAATATTTAGAGAAGAAATAATACCAATCTTACACAGTTCTAAGAAAATAAAGATGGAGGAAATGTTTTCTAACTTGTTTCATTAGGCCAGAATAACCTTGTCACCAAATCTTGACAGATATGTAATTAAAAAAAAAAAAGAAAGAAAAATAGAGGTTAGTATTCCATATAAATATATATGCAAAGATCCTTAACAATATATTAGCAAATAAAGTACGGCAACATATAAAGAGAATGCTACACTATAACTAAGTGAGGCTTATACCAGGAATGTGAGGGTTATTTAACATTCAAAGATTAGTCACTGTAATTCACCATGTCAACAAAATGGAGGAGATAAACTGTATCTCAATAAATATGAAAAATTTTTAAATAAAATTCAGTACTCGTTAATGGTAAAAATTGTTAGCAAAGTAGAAATGAAAATGGGCCTTTTAAATCTGATAAAGGGAATCTACAAATGACCTACAGTTAACATTATATCCAGTGATGAAATAATGAATATTTTTTTCCTAAAAACAGGAACAAGGCCAGAATGTATATTCACATTAAATCTAATCAGTACTACACTGGAGATCCTAGCCAGTGAAATAAATTTTTTTTTAAAAAAGGGCATACATATGGAGCAAGAAGAAATAAAATTGTCTTTATTTGCTGATGACGTGATTAAGTATAAAATTTCAAAGAATCTTCAAACAGCTACTAGAACCAATATATTAATTTAGTATAGTTTTTTGTAAGATAACAGTTAACATACAAAAATCAATTGTATTTTTATGTGCTGGAAGCACATAAAAATTTAAACCACTCTATATACAATAATATTATTAAATACTTAAGTATAATTTTATCAAAAGACCTCTACACTAAAAATTACAAACCATTGCTAAGATAAACTGAAGACAAAAAATAAAGAGGTATGTTTGTAGATTTTCAGACGGAATATTTTTGAATATTTTAAAACTTACTAGTAATCTCCCATAATCAAAAAGTGAGATATTGGTTAAAGGCTGAACAAATAGATCAATGGAACACAATATAGAAACCAGAAAAAGATTCATGCATATGAAAAGATTTGTCATATGATTTTCAACAAGAGTTCAAGTAAATTAAATTAGAAAATAAAAGTCTTCAATAAATGATATTGGGATACTTAGATAGACATATGAAAACAGCAAAGTTCAAAGTTCAGCCCTACTTAATACTACACATAAAAATTTAAGATGAATTATATTCCCAAACATGAAAGTAAAAACCATGAAAATTCTAGAGAAAATCATAGAGACTATTTTTGCATGTCAGAGGCAGGCAGATATTCCTTAGAGCAGACACAAAAAGCACAAGCATTGTAGAAAAAAAATGACACTAGCTTTTATTAAAAGTCATAATTTCTGCTTATGAGCATACTATTAAAAAAATAAAAGGAAAACCATAGTCTAGGTCAAAATATTCACAGTATATATATCAGACAAAGGACTTGTACACAGAGTGTATATGTTATATATATATATATATATATATATATATATATATATATATTTTCACACACATATATACATATATGTATGTATATTTGTGTGTATATACACACATGAAACAGATTACTACAAATCAATAATGAAAAGACAATATGAAACAGTTGTGTATATATAGGAGTTGTATAAGAATACATATATGTATATGATCACACATACACAGATGCTACAAATCAATAGACTTATGAATCAATAATAAAAAGATAACTCAATATAAAATTTCTTCTATAATAGAAGAAATACAAATAGCCAAGAAGCACACAAAATTGTGCTCCATGTCATTAGTTAGAAGACAAATGCAAATGGAAACCACAATGAGATACCATTTCATTCCCACTAGAATGGCCAAAATTAAAAAGACTGACAACACCAAACATTGATGAGAATGCGGAACAGCTCTCCTACATTATTGAGGGGAGCATAAAATGTTAGAATCACTTTGGAAAACTCTTGAACAGTTTTTATAAAGTTAAACTTTATGACACAGTAATTTCACTCCTAGGTATTTACCTGGGAAATGAAACTATGCCTACAAAGAAATGGATTCTTCAAGAATATGTATAGAAATTTTATTCACAGTATCCCCACACTGTAGGCAATGTAAATGTTCAGCAATAGTGAGTAGATAAGCAAGCAGTGACTCAAAATATTATGGGCGAACCTCAAAAATGTAATATTAAAAATAAAGCCATACAAATAAGCATATGAAAAGATGCTCCACCTCTACACCAACGGGGCACCTAGAACAGTGGATCTCAACATTGGCTGCACCCTGAAATCACCTGAGGACCATTAAAGAAAAAGAAATCTCATTTTGTCTCTAGAGATTTGATTTTATTGGCCATATTTGGCCTGGACATTGAGATCTTTTAAAAGCCTCTTAGGTAATTTCAATGTGCAGCCAAGAGCGAGGACCTATGTCTTTGAGGGAGGCCTAAGACAACTTCAGTGTCCATCAAGGAAAGGAAGCCAAATGAAGCTGCACATTTTGTAGCCACTGGAGGTGAAGAAATAGCTAAATTTTGGAGGAAAACTGAGGTGAAGTATTAGATCTATTAAGACCAAGTACCTGAGAGGAGGAAGCAGTTCTCTGGCCCCACAGCTGACAGAACCAAGAGCCTTGGTAGTAAGCTCTTACAGCTGTGAAGCCTATCAAGATTTAAATGTCTGGCATATCTTGTTCTCTCCTGAGTCTTTCAGTACCTGATTTAAGGAAAGACTTCCTGGCTGGATTCCTGTGCAGGGAGACAGAGAATGCTGAATCTCTACAAACATATCTTTCAGCTAGGCAATTTTAGTAGGGTACCCAACTAGAGAGATCAATACTTGGTACTAGGCAAAGCATCATCTTCAAGGGCAAATTGGGCATAGTCAGAAAGCCCACACAGGCACCTACTGGCATCCAAGTCACCTACTGAGCAGATCTACTTCTCTTCCATCATTATAAAGTAGGCCAAAGTGCATTTCTGAATCAGTGTATTTTCAGACAAAATGACCCATATCTTCTTGTAGCTGAAGTTATGTGGTACCTCTTGAATCTGAAATTATGACATAATTATTTTTCCAAGTTTGTCTTTGTTTCCATGAAAATTCTCGAGTTTGAAGAGGATTATATACTTATTGTAGTAGTGAATATTTCCAAGTATGATGCTAGTATCAGTCAAGAAAAAGAGGTTTAGCAGTCATCTTAAAAGCCAAACATATTATCTTGGGATTTAGATATTATTTCAGAAGAGGTGATTTCTCATGGTTTGAGTCATACCAATAGTAAGCTATAGTATATAAAGGATTTACACCGAATATCTCACCTAACTATTTTGTTCATTTTAACAAAATAAACCGAGGACGCCAACAACATTATTCTTGCCTAGGCCATGTATAGTACATAATTATTTTATTCATCTATAAGTGAGTTCATTGATACAAACTAGAGAGACTTTCAGTTATGTTTTACAGAAGAAATCGGGAGGCTTAGTGGGGAATCAGAGTTGTATTTCTGAGAAATCAGAGGCATGTTCATGAAGACTCACAGGCGTATGAATGAAGAGCTCATTTCATGTCTGTTCTCAGCACAGTGTCCTGGGATCTGCCTTGTGGTCAGCCCTTACCTTCAGGCTGCTCTGAGCCCAGAGCAGAACGGTTGTCACAGCTCTCCTCAACTTGGCATTGCTTGAGATCAGGATGGCTGCATGGCCAGAGGGACAAGCTGCCATTATCCCAACACAAACCATCACGCCTATTTTTTTGCGCCACAGAAACAGTAGGGGCACTGAGATGAGGGCAGCACAGAATGACATCACAAAAAAGCAGAAAAAGGAGACAAGAGACTTGAGGGCTTTAATGTGGGCCTCCAGGCTGGGGTCACGAGAGTCTCTGGTATGGACCTTTATTGTCCTCATGTGCCTTCCCAGGGAGACAGTCAGCATCCCAGAAGAAACCAGACACAATAAGAAAGGAGGGACAGACCACAGATAGCAGACGAGAAAGGAATAAAATAAGTTGAGATCTGTAATCTGCCAGTTGAGTCTTGTATTGTTATTCATGAAAAGCACAGTTGTGACTGTGAAGTGAAGTCTGCTAAAAAAGTCCCAAACACAGATGACAGTGCAGATGCAGGACCAAAGGATAATACCCAGGAGCATTTGGGAGATCTTCCTGGAGACCCATCCTGCCAAGCAGATCAGGAAAGAGTGAGAGAAACGGATGAGCTTGGAGCAGTAGAGGAGGCTGAGGCAGGTGGCGAACCAGAGGTTGGCTTGGTTTGCAATCATCCACAGCATGATGATGGCTTGATAGTTGTGGTTCAGTGGTTCTTTCATCTTCTGGAAGTGGGTAAGCTGGAGGGTACTCAGGAACAGCAGTCCATGCGGGAAAAGCCAGCTGATGCTGAGACATCAGCACACGATCACAGTTGTTCCGTGGCTGCTTCTTCACTATGTCCCAAAAATTCACCAAAAAAATGAAGGCATTGGTCAGAAACCCCACTGCAAACTCCAGGGCTGAAATGAACAGAAATGTACTCCTGACTTCATAGGACACAGTGGAGATGGGAGTTAGAGTCAACATGATGTCTCTTCTCTAGCCGGCTAATCTCTACTTGGCTAATGTTCTCTAGTTGGCTAATCTAAAGGCCTAGATGCCACCCAGTGCAGAAAAGTAAATGTACATTCCAAGCCAGAACACTTTCCTTCACAAAGCATCTAGCTCTTTCCCTAGATCTATACCAAAGTGAGTGCATAAAAGTTCTGGCAGGAATATTAGAGGGATGTTGTTTCTCTAGAACATCTCTTGGATACATGTAAGAGCTCATCGTAGGGTGGAAGACTAATGGTTCTATCTTTTGGGTGATGCAGGATTAATAAATCCAGGTGTTCCTGTACAATGGCCTTCCCAGAGGGCCACAGCACAGCATCAGGGATGCAAACAAAACATAGCTTCAGTTTCCCAAATCCAGTTTTGCATGCCCATCTGGACCTGTGTGGGTGGAGAAGAGAACAGGATTTGCTTATAGGTTTTAAGGAAACCTGCAGCAGGCAAAGCAGATATTCTGGTGATCTCAGGTTTGAAATAGAGTCTCTTTCCATTTGCATTCCTTCTTTCACCTGTGAAGCAATGACTCTTATCACAGACTGTGTTTTTAATATAGACAAACGCATGGTTCCTTTCAAGGTGTCAGTGAATGACTGCAGTTTTATTTGCTATTGCCAAAGGTTTCATGCAACCATCATTATTATGCCAGGCACTCTGCTTGATAAGGAGAATATTAACACAAATAAGACTAGCACTCTGCCATGAAGGGAGAGGAAAGGGGGCATAGTTGGCTTGGATTATTACAGAAGCCTTTTTATCTGCTCTCTGTGCTACCCAACTCCCTTACTCAATTTTTCACAAAGCAACAGTAGCAATCTTGATAAAATATAATGTAGAGCACGTCATTCCCCTGTTTAAACCTTTCAGGGCCTCTGAACTCACTCACTATTGTTAAAAGAAAAACCTTATCCAAATTAAGTTTAACAGAGTTTAATTGAGCAAAGAACAATTCATGAATTGGGCAGCCTCCAGAGCCAGAGTAGGCTCAGAGACTCCAGTGCAGCCATGTGGTGGAAGATTTGGGGACAGAAAAAGGAAAGCGAGGTACAGAAAATGGAAGTAAGGTACAGAAACAGCAGGAGTAATTACAGCTTGGCATTTGCCATAGTGGAACACAGTTTGAACAGTTGGCCACCATTGATTGGCCAAAACTTGATGACTGGCACAAGAGTAGGCTGTGGTCTGTCTACAACCCCATTTAGGTTATAGTTCATAATGTACAGAGAAACCTTCAGGCCGAACTTAAAATATGTAATGAGGTAGCTTTAGGCTAAGCTTGATTTAACACTATAAAAAGCTAAGTTCCTACAGTGGCCTACAGGTCCCACATAATCAGAGCCTCTGTTCCGCTCAGATGCCATCTTCCTCTCTGTCTCCACGCCATCCGCATGGACTCATTCCTGTTCTGTGAATTCACCAAGCACCCTCCTGCCACAGAACCATTGAACTTGTACTTTCCACTCCCTGAATTATTTTTCCTCTACGTCCTCCCATGTCTCACTCTTTCTAAAAGATCTCCTCTCAAAAGTCATCTTATTAGAGAGACTTCCCCTACAAATTGTATCCCTTGCCCTATATTAGATGCATGCTGTAATATTTAACCTGTTTTACACCTCTGCATATATTCAATTATTTATTGCCTATACCCACCATCCGCCACTAAAAATTTAAGTTTCATGGGGATATTTGTTACTTAACACATATTTTTGAATGAATAAAATTTTCATAAATGAAACATTTAGTAGTCTATAGCACCCCCACAGGTTATATTTGTAACAATGTTGATTATATTTTTAACATTCCCAGAATTATATTCTAACATACATGTCTATAATTTCTGAAGTCTAGCTTTCTCCTCTTTTAAACATTTTCACATATTTGTTGAGCTCTGGCCTTCCAATATTTCCAATTCTCCTTTATTTCTAAAGGAATTGGATGGATTTCATGATCCCATCTATAAGCTTTGGAAAAATTCAGGCTAGTTATTCAGTAGAGATTGGAGAATTGATTATTTAGAGACTCGGTGTTATTTTCCAACACTTCCTCCCACTCTGGTGCTTCCTTCCCACTCTTACAAATGTGGTGACTTTATCAGTTCTTTTCTAGTTGTTTTATGATTGCTCTTAATGGGTCACTCACTCATATTGGGGAATGAGTGAAGATGGAAGGAGAGGAGCAGTTGAGTGGCTCTGCTTTTGGCTTGCTATCTGTTGTGTGATAACATCTTCTTAAGAAGTGGAGCTTGCTCTGCCTAGTGCTTTGCCGGCTCTCTCAACTCACTCTTCACAGCTACACTTTGGGCATCCTGCTTTCTCTAAGTGTGCTCTCAGCTTAGGGGCAAAGGCTTGTGTTGAGAGTGTGGGCTCTGAATCCAGGCTACCTTGAGTTAAGGTCTGGCTCTCCTGTTTACACTGTGTGATCCTGACAAGTGATTGAACTCTTTCCATTCATCTCAGATGAAATGGAGATGATGTTCAAAATAGTACCTACCTCAGAGAGTGGCAAGGATTACCTAACTTAACACACAAGATGTGCTTGGAATTGTGACTGGTGCATGATGGCCCAGTGGATAAATGTTAGTTACTATTACCACTGTTCTTATGTGTTGTTCTTGATGTTCCTCACCCAGTCCTCTTTTTTGCATATTCATTAAAAATACTCCTTTAATCCTTTAAGAGTTATTGGTGCTGTCCTATTGGTGTTTTTACTTTTTCTTTGTATTTTTTATGTTTTCTTTCGACTAAAGCTCCTTATATTAGTAATGACATAAGTCAGTGATGACTAAAGATGTTCGCTCTTGTTTTATTCTGAACTGTTCATATGCAGATATTTATATAGTCTTTTTTTATGCATCATGATGTAGCAGTTGTATTTAATTCATTGTGTTTGTGATCACTTCATTTGGGTCATTCATGCTTACAGAATGTCAAACACAGGCAGTTCTGCACTTTCAACTGAAGCTAATTTCTTCCTTGCCTTCACCACACCAGGTGGCGGTATTGCACTAAAGGTGTTTAGAAAAGATGTTTGCTTCCCTAAATAGTCTATGTAGAAACTTGCTCCACTGCACAAGCAGAGATATATAACTGTACAGTTAGAGCCATTTATATCAAGATAATAACCTTTTATGTAAAAATAAAGTTCTTTATGTTATTTCTTGGAACACCAAATCTCAACTTAATCTTTCAATAATCAAGGGCTCTTTTAGAGAAAGGTAACACAAACCTTCATTGATACTCCCCCTCCATTTGACTTAGGTACACACACAGTGTTTGGGATTATCTAAACAATCTTCTTTGTAGATAGTCCTTAGCAATTGGCTGTTTTTTGAAAAATGGTTTACTCAGGAAACTAAAAACAAAAAGGCAACTGCAATGCTAGTAAGAGCAGTAGTAGGAATGCAAAGTTAATCAGATGTAATAAAAAAATCTTAGTCTCTGGATTTTGCAACTAAACATGTAAAAAATTCTTAACCTATGTAAACTTGTGTTTAGACTTTTGCTGCCACTTATTTTTGGAGACTGGAATTACATTATTTGGATTGATTTTTAAAAATTGCTCTTCATCAGCTTGACAGAAGAACACTATTACTAGTAAGATCAAACCTCATTCCCTTAAAATACCTTGCTTAGATGTTTCCAATGACTAGAGACATGGACATACCAATATATTTTTATTAAGAACAAAATATATTCCAGCTGTTGTAATGGGCACTGAGGACACACTGGTAAACAAAGGGGTATAGAGGAACTGAAAGAGCAGAGCCTTAAAGTAAAACCATAAAGCTTAAAGTAAGCCATACCTTACTTTAGGGGAAAAACACCACTAGATGACTTCAGATTGCAGAGTTAACTGAAAGAAGCAATGTTGGGGAGAGACAATGGACAGGAAACGACAATTGGGGTAGTGTCATTAGGAAATACAGGCAGTGACCATAATCAACAGAACTCAAATCATGAAATGGCACCCAGAAAGGTGATGAGGCAGGAAGGAGCTCGGTGCTTTCACGGGGAGAGGGGAGGCCCTGGTGGCTGGCTTGTAGCCACAGGTGAGACTGGGCTCAGGGCCGGGGCAACTTCTTCCACTATTGTGTGATTACAATATTAAGTGACCCGTGATTGGCTAGCTGCCACTTCCCCTGCCCCCGTAATTGGCTATCTCCTGTCCTTTCCCACCCCGTGATTCGCTGTCTCCCCCGCCCCCCGTGATTGGCTATCTCCCGTTCTTCCCCCTCCTCCCCGACCGTGATTGGCTATCTCCCGTCCTCCCCCGTGATTGGCTATCTCTCGTTCCCCATGATTGGCTCTCTCCCGTTCTCCCGCTGCCCGAATTCCTAGGACAGCGAAACAAGTGAGAAAGAACAGACAACTTGCTCCTAGGACGTGCGGAGACCTAGGAGGAGTCTCTGCACCTCCAGTCTCCCCAGATAATCGGGCAAAGCAATGGACTTCAGCTTTTCCAGGACGTTCTAGCTCCGCCAGGACCGAGTCCTCCGCTCGCTAACAGCTCCCACCAGGTGGCGCCAGACCACTGCGAGGCCCGGAATTCCTGTCAGGTTCACAGTTCATCCTCACCTCAGCCACTTACACAGTAACGTGGTCCCATATCTCACGCAATTGAAATTTTAGACTCCATTTACTGCATTATGATAGGTTGAATTTCCTTGATTCTCACAGTTGCCCTGCGAAGAATGTAATGATATTTCCACTGTGATGAGAAAGTGGTTTCGGGAAGGTTAAATAGTTAAATATCTTGGCCAAGGTAAACTAATGAGGAGCTGGGATTCCGACCACAGGTATTCTGATATCACCGTTGACACTCCTTTCTCTAAGCCTAACTCCCAATCTAGGTTTCAGGCTGGAGCAGATACCCTTCCTTTGATAAGATGCCTGGTAAGATTTTTTTTTCCATCCTCAGCCCTATTTGAGCTTTTTTTTTCTTTTCTCTTTTTTTTTCGTGGGCAGGGGGAGTGCATTTGCTCTTGTGGACTTCCTCAGGGTAACAGAGGGAAGCAGGTGATAGCTCATTCCATTCCCAGGAGAGAGAGAAAAATTGAATCTGGGTAGGTTTCCACCTCTGGAGGCCACTGTTCTGGTAAGGGAAAGGAGTGGGGGGAAATCTCGCTAGGTTCGTTGAAAGAACATGTAGATCTTCGCAAGAGGTTAACATAGCTGTTAGTAAGTTAGAGCCCTGGAGGGTAAAAGGAAATTCCTCAGAATTTTTTCAGGTGGATCTGGGATGATGTCTTCCTTTACTCTCTTCCTACAGGCTTCCTGTATCTCCTTTGCTTCCATTATACTTTGTTCCTAGCACTATTGTAGCACTTACCATATGTATTAAAATATGTATTTGTTTACATGTGTATCCTCAGTTACACTGAGCAGGGATTATGTATTGTTCTTTTTTCACTCTTTATTGTATATGGTAAATAATTAGATTTTTGTTCATTTATTTGGCCATGCACTTTAAATCCAAAGTAATGGTTTGACCAACCTTGCTTTCTTATGAATGTAGGTATGTTGGCCCTGCTTAAATCTAGATGAATTCACTCTTGGGATTCTTTTTATATTAATTAACTTATTTTTTTAATGAGACAGGATCTCACCCTGTTGCTCAGGCTAGAGTGCAGTGGTGTGATCTCAGCTCACTACAACTTTTGTCTCAAGCCATCTTCCCACCTCAGCCTCCAAAGTACCTGGGACTACAGGCACATGTCTCTATGTCCAGTTAATTTTTGTATTTTTTGTAGAGGCAGGGTTTTATTATGTTGCCCAGGCTGATCTCAAACTCCTGAGCTCAAGCTATCTGCCCGACTCAGCCTTCCAAAGTGCTGGGATAACAGATGTGAGCCACCATGTCTGGCCTCCTAGAAGTCTAACATGTTTTCTGCACTGAAGATCAAAGTCTGCATTGTGTAACCATTCTGGAGAGCACCCATCCTAAGAGAAGAAAAAATTAGGTAGTGAAATGATCCAGCAACAAAACTGTAGGCACGAAAGTGTAGGCAGTCTCTTGTTCTGGGGAACATGGTGTTTACCATGAGGCCTTGACCTCTGTTCCAGTCCTATGGACTTCTGTCTGAATCCAAAGAACAGTTTATGAAGTAGGCCCTTTTGGCTGCAAGCAGTCAAGATTCATTCAGATGAGCTCCAGTAATATGGATTTTTATAAGCTACACCAATAGTTCTCGAGGTTTAAGGTACCCCACACTAGGGAGATCAGGATCACCAGGGAACTTGTTAGAAATGCAAGGCCCCTGACCTATTGAATAAACACCTCTGCAGGTGTTCATGACTCTGTGTTCTAACAAGCCATTCAGGTGATTCTGATGCACACTTATGTTTGACAACTACTGGGATATACAGAGAAAGAGATTTTCCAGGACTTTAGCAATGAGCCACACTTCACAGAGATTAAACATCACTTGGGTGGTGAAACTTTATTCAGGATCTATGTTGGTTTTTTTTTTTTTTTTTGCAGTAGGAGTTAATTGCCATTCACTTGAATGTTCCACTGTGAGATTCAGACTCTTGTTAGAAATTGAAGAAGGGCTTTGATGCTTTTAGCTTGTATAGTGCCGAGAGTCCCAGGAATTCCCAAATCCAGCTCTGCTTGTTATTCCTGTGACATGAGAAGAACAGCAATGAAAGGGCGTGTAACATGGGTATTACTCTTTTAAATGTGACAGCAGCATCCAACAGCTCTCGCTGCAAAGCCCTGATACCAGTTGGGTTAAAGCAAGCAGTAGGCCCAGGTAGAATCCACATATCCAATTTGCCATTCTTTCCAGGGTAGATACTACCAATTAATTGCCCATGCAGTATTCTCTCCATTATCAATGGAACTTCTGTGTTTCTTAGGCAGGTCAGTATTTCTAACTTAAAAGAAAGAACTACAAATCTCATCCTTCTTTCAAATAGGAATGTCCAAATGACACAAGAAAAAGTAATTGGATGGAATTTCTTAGAAAGCCCTTGTTGCCTTTCCCTTTTTCTGTGTCTGAACTTGAATGTATTGTTGGACTATAACCATAAGGGAAAAGCCAAGATAATCTCAAAGGTTTCACTCTGAAATCCTTGATGGCTGAAACTATACCAGCAACTACTCTCTTCCAGCCTTATCATTACTTGATAATGGGAAACTCTTATGTCCTTAAGCCACAATGCTTGGAACATTATTACTGGAAGCTGAATGCAATTACTAACTTATCCAATATGAAACTTATACCTTGGGACCAGAATGCGCAAGAGTGGAGAGAGGGAGAGGAGAAGTAAGAGGGAGGGAGAGAGAGAGAGAGAAATATTACTCACTTATTTGGAGAAAGAGAGAAAGAAGAGCGAACTTTCCTGCAAGAAGGATGTTGGATCTAATTGCCCATCTAAGCATGTGAAGCCAAGGGTGGAATGGAGAGGAGGGCAGCCTGCTTCTTGTCTACCTTTGCTTGTCAAGAAGAGGTAGGAAACAAGAAGTGCAACAGAGGAAACCAAAGAAAAGCTGTCTTTACTTCCTGCATTTTAAGGCGTATTGTTTTGTCCACATGTATTTGTTGCAGGGAGGTTGGCAGAGTGGTAGTGGTATGAGGACATGTGGTTAAAGATTCTCTCACACAATTTTTATTTCTGTTTTTCTATTTTTTCATTTTATTCTTGCTACTAATTGATCCTGCTAGCAATTCTCTCTGTGTCTTACACTGAAAAAGAGAATCTGAGTGGTTGAGTGGGTCACCCAGTGGGACACTTCCTGAGCTGTAGGCCAATTTCAGGATTGGCTGTCTTTGGGTTAGGTGCCCATCCCTGGTCCCAGCATATATATATATATATATATATATATATCTATATATATTTTTTTTTTTTTTTTTTTTTTTTTTTTTTTTTTTTTTTGAAGGAGTATAAAAAAATAACACATGCAGGATTGCAGTTGTGAAAAAAAAGCACAAGGCAAAACCAGCCACCATAGATAAAGTGAAAAACCAGCCACAGCCAAC
>CAUYLG010027750.1:0-20414 GCA_963573385.1 Cacajao melanocephalus | reverse complement strand
TGTGATTTCTGCACATTGATTTTGTATCCTGAGACTTTGCTGAAGTTGCTTATCAGTTTCAGGAGATTTTGGGCTGAGACGATGGGGTCTTCTAAATATACAATCATGTCATCTGCAAATAGAGATAATTTTACTTCCTCCTTTCCTAATTGAATACCCTTTATTTCTTTTTCTTCCTGAATGCTTTGGCTACAACTTCCAATACTATATTGAGTAGGAGTGGTGAGAGAGGGCATCCTTGTCTAATGCCAGATTTCAAAGGGAATCCTTCCAGTTTTTGTCTATTCAGTATGATATTGGCTGTGGGTTTGTCATAAATAGCTTTTATTATTTTGAGATAAGTTCCATCAATACCTAGTTTATTGAGGGTTTTTAGCATAAAGAGCTGTTGAATTTTGTTGGCGGCCTTCTCTGCATCTATTGAGATAATCATGTGGTTTTTGTCTTTGGTTCTGTTTATGTTATGGATTACATTTATAGACTGGTGTATGTTGAACCAGTCTTGCATCCCCAGGAAGAAGCATACTTGATCATGATGGATAGGCTTTTTGATTTGCTGCTGCATTCTGTTTGCCAGTATTTTATTGAAGATTTTTGCATCAATGTTCATCATGGATATTGTTCTGGTTTTCTTTTTTTGTTGCATCTCTGCCCGGTTTTGGTTTTAGGATGATGTTGGTCTCATAAAGTAAGTTTGGGAGGACTCCCTCTTTTTGTATTGTATGGAATAATTTCAGAAGGAGTGGTACCAGCTCTTCTTTGTATGTCTGGTAAATTTGGCTGTGGACCCAACTGGACCAAGGTTTTTTTTGGTTGGTAAGCTATTAATTGCTGCCTCAACTTCAGCCTTTTTATTGGTCTATTCAGGGTTTCAGCTTCTTCCTGGTTTAGGCTTGGGATGGTGCAAGTGTCCAGTATATTATCCATTTCTTCCATGTTTACTAGTTTATGTGCATAGAATTGTTTATAGTAATCTCTGATGGTGGTTTGTATTTCTGTGGAATCAGTGGTGATAACCCCTTTATCATTTTTGATTGCATCTATTTGATTCTTCTCTCTTTTCTTTTTTATTAATCTGGCTAGCTGTCTGTCTATCTTTTCAAAAAACCAGCTCCTGGATTTATTGATTTTTTGAAGGGTTTTTTGTGTCTCTATCTCCTTTAGTTCTGCTCTGATCTTACTTATTTCTTGTCTTCTGCTAGCTTTTGAGTTTTTTTTATCTTGCTCCTCTAGCTCTTTCAATTTTGATGATAGGGTTTCAATTTTAGATCTCTCCTTGCTTCTCATGTGGGCATTTATTGCTATAAATTTCCCTCTAGACACTGTTTTAAATGTGTCCCAGAGATTCTGGTATGTTGTGTATTCATTTTCGTCGGTTTTGAAGAACATCTTTATTTCTGCCTTCATTTCATTGTTTATCTAGTCAACATTCAAGAACCAGTTGTTCAGTTTCCATGAAGTTGTGCGGTTCTGAGTTAGTTTCTTAATCCTGAGTTCTAATTTGATTGCCCTGTGGTCTGAGAGACTGTTTGTTATGATTTCCATTCTTTTGCATTTGCTGAGGAGTGATTTACTTCCAATTATGTGGTCAATTTTAGAGTAGGTGTTATGTGGTGCTAAGAAGAATGCATATCCTGTGGATTTGGGGTGGAGAGTTCTGTAGATGTCTATTAGATTTGCTTGGTCTAGATCTGAGTTCAAGTCCTGGATATCCTTGTTAATTTTCTGTCTCGTTGATCTGTGTAATATTGACAGTGGAGTATTAAAGTCTCCCACTATTATTGTGTGGGAATCTAAGTCTCTTTGTAAGTTGTTAAGAACTTGCTTTATGTATCTGGGTGCTCCTGGATTGGGTGCATATATATTTAGGATTGTTAGCTCTTCTTGTTGCATTGATCCTTTTACCATTATATAATGCCCCTCTTTGTCTCTTTTGATCTTTGTTGGTTTAAAGTCCATTTTATCAGAGACTAGGATTGCAACTCCTGCTTTTTTTTGCTCTCCATTTGCTTGGTACATCTTCCTCCATCCCTTTATTTTGAACCTATGTGTGTCCTTGCTATAAGATGGGTTTCCTGGATACAGCACACTGATGGGTTTTGACTTTTTATCCAATTTGCCTGTGTATGTTGTTTGATTGGGGCATTTAGTCCATTTACATGTAAGGTTAATATTGTTATGTGTGAATTTGATCCTCCTATTTTCATGCTAGCTGGTTGTTTTGTCCGTTATTTGACACAGTTTCGTCATTGTGTTGATGCTCTTTACCATTTGGTATGTTTTTGGAGTGCATGGTACTGGTTGTTCCTTTCTATGTTTAGTTCTTTCAGGAGCTCTTGTAAGGCAGGCCTGGTGATGACGAAATCTCTCAGCAACTGCTCGTTTGTAAAGGATTTTATTTCTCCTTCACTTAGGAAGCTTAGTTTGGCTGGATATGAAATTCTAGGTTGAAAGTTCTTTTCTTTAAAGATGTTGAATATTGGCCCCCACTCTCTTCTGGCTTGTAGGGTTTCTGCCAAGAGATCCACTGTGAGTCTGATGGGCTTCCCTTTGTGGGTAACCTGACCTTTCTTTCTGGCTGCCCTTAGCACTTTTTTCTTCATTTCAACCCTGGTGAGTCTGATGATTATGTGCATTGGTGTTGCTCTTTTTGAGGAATATCTTTGTGGTGTTCTCTGTATTTCCTGGACTTGAATGTTGGTCTGCCTTGCTAGGTTGAGTAAGTTCTCCTGGATAATATTCTGAAGAGTGTTTTCCAGCTTAGATTCATTCTCCCTGTCACATTCAGGTACACCTATCAAATGTAGATTAGGTTTTTTCATATAATCCCATATTTCTTGGAGGCTTTGTTCATTTCTTTTCACTCTTCTTTCTCTAATCTTGCCTTCTTGTTTTATTTCATTGAGCTGATCTTCAATCTCTGATATCCTTTCTTCTGCTTGGTCAATTCAGGTATTGAAACTTGTGTATGCTTCGTGAAGTTCTCGTGTTGTGTTTTTCAGCTCCATCGAGTCATTTATATTCTTCTCTAAGTTGTTTATTTTCATTAGCATTTCATCAAACCTTTTTTCAAGGTTATTAGTTTTTTTGCATTGGTTTGGAACATGTTCTTTTAGCTCAAAGAATTTTGCTATTACCCTCCTTCTGAAGCCTATTTCTGTCAATTCATCAGACTCATTCTCCATCGAGCTTTGTTCCCTTGCAGGTGAGGAGTTGTGATCCCTAGGAGGAGGAGAGGCATTCTGGTTTTTGGTGTTTTCATCCTTTTTGTGCTGGTTTCTTCCCATCTTTGTGGATTTATCTACCTGTGGTCTTTGTAGTTGGTAACTTTCAGATGGGATCTCTGAGTGGACGTCCTTTTTGTTGATGTTGAAGTTGTTTCTTTCTGTTTTTTAGTTTTCCTTCTAACAGTCTGATGCCTCTGCTGTAGGACTGCTGAAGGTCCACTCCAGACCCTGCTTGTCTGAAGATCACCTGCAGGGGCCTCTGCATTGTTCTTGCTGGGAACTGCAGTCCACAGCTCTTCCTATTTGGCCATCTTGGATCCACCCCATAATTCTTTATCACAACCACTTTAACATTCCTGTATTTCATTTTATTTATTTATTTTTTGGTCACTCAAATTTAGTTCATATATTTTCTTTCTTATTATTTACTTCTCTATGGTTACATGAACTTATACTTTCATTCCTTGATTTATCCTAGTTTGAAATGAAATAATTTGGTCCCTTGCATTTACATGAAGTAAACAGGAAATTTTTTAAGTTGTGAGGCTTAAAAATTTAAGCCCACTTTTAAGTTGTGTGGCTAATGTATAAATTATGAAAGTATATCTCATTTACATTCTCATCTGTAACCCTCGTCTCTACAGTTAATATATGTCACACTCTACTTTTAAGTTGTGAGGCTAATATATAAATTATGAAAATATATCTCATTTACATTCTCATCTGTAACCTTAATCTCTACAGTTAATATATATCAAGCATTTAGAACAGTGCCTAGTATAAAAGAAATACTATATAAACATTTGCTATGTATCTTAGATTTAGTTAAACATTTAAATGTATACAGTACTCAGTCCTTTTTTGTGGTTCCTTCTTTCATCTTTTTGTGAGCTGAACTTCACACTGATAGTTTTCTCAAAAATTCTCAAGGGAATTTTTGCATATAAAAAGTGTTTAGTTTAGTTTTTTTTTTTTTTAAACAACTTGAAGGATAGTTTGGCTAGTTATAAAATTCCTGAGTGACATCTTCTAATAATGAATTTCTTAAATGTTATTCAATTGAATAGCAGCCAGTGTTGCTGTAGGGGAACTCAGGGCCAGCCTGACACTTATCTGTTATAGGTTATTATTTATTTTACTGCTTCATGAAGCATTCTTTTTCTACCCTTCAAGTCCAATAATGTCTTAACATTGACCATTCTGTATTATTTTTTCACATTCATTGTGCATTTGTTATATTTAGGATCAAGTATTATTTTATTTTTTAAAATATATATCTTTAATTATAATTATAATCATGGGTTCTCTTTCTAAATGTTAGGATTTTAGGGTTTTTAAAATTGAAGAATCTAATCATGAATAGGTTGAATCTCTTTATCTGCCTTCTATGTTTATCATATTTTCCCTAATACCTTTTCTCTTTATTTTTCTTTCATTCATGTAGCTCTACCTCATTATTTATGTTTAAAGAATATTAAAATCTCCATTAAGCTAGCAAATGTATAATTTAAAAAATTATAATAAACTGTGTAATCATATTTATGGCCAAAATTATGTATTTGCATACTGGTATTCACATTGTCTTCCCCTCAAGTCCTGATGGAATAAACCCTGTAGAACCTCAGGAATACCAGGTGATCACTACATTTAATAAGTCAAAAAGGTGACATTTAATTACACCTACATTATATGAATACAGGAAGTAAAATCTAAAGGTGCCTATAAATTTGTCATTTCCAACTCATGCAGTAATTTTGAGTCTATTTATGGAACTCTAGATATGTGACACTGAAGGAACTACTTACTGCAATTTATTTCATAAGAAAAACATCTGATAGTCAAAGAGATTAGGTAGCCTGTTCAAGATTCTACCAAAGGAAAATCTTTTTCATAGTTCTCTAATATTGACCATGAGAAAAGCAATATCTGATGTTTCAACATCTCTACTGTGATTTTTATTTTTCCTCTGGTCTTTAAGTTCACTGAAACAGATTGTGAAGTAAAAAAGATGAATTCTACAAACCATATCTCATTGTCTTGGGACTTTAAAAGCCCACTCTTGGTACCCATTTTCAAATTCAACTTTAAATACACTATGATCCAAATAAAAGTGAGAAACTGACAAGTTTGATCACTAACATAGGCAGTAACTTCACTTAGAAAAGATACTCAGTGCCAGCTTTTTTAGGTGCCAACAAGAATATTGGAGAGAAACTCTTCAGCACAGGGTTTTAAACTTATTGACACCTAATGTCTAAAAAAAAAAGAAAACCAACCTTAGGATTATTGATACCATATTCAAAGTAACTTGTTCAGTGTATGACACATGATTGTTCTATAATATATAATTGTTATTGTTACAGATTCATAAACTAATTCTCAGAGATGACAAGTGAATTTTTTAAGGTCACTGTTTTAGTTTATTCTCACCCTACTATAAAGAACTGCCCAAGACTGGGTAAATTATAAAGGAAAGAGGTTTAATTAATTCACAGTTCCACATGGTTGTGGAGGCCTCAGGAAACTTACAATCATGGTGGATGGCACATCTTCACAGGGCAGCAGAAGAGAAAATGAGTGGCAGCAGAAGAAATGCCAGATGCTTATAAAGCTATCAGATTTTGTGAGAACTCACTCACTATCATGAGAACAACATGGAGGAAACTGCCCCTATGATTCAGTTGCCTACACCTGGTCCTGCCCTTGACACATGGGGATTATTACAATTCAAGGTGAGATTTGGGTGGGGACACAGAGCCAAACCCTATCAGTCACCTAGTGGGAAGTAGAACCAAGATTTGAAGCCTTCTGTCTCTATTCTACCTCTGAGTTAAACAGTCTCTTTCTGGGAGTTTGTCTTTTCATATGACATGTTGCAGGTTTTAGAATCCACTCATCAATCTAGTTCTTTCTGAACATGTTCACAGTTGTCCATGTCCCCTTCTAAAACATAACACCTAGAAATTATCAAAACACTGCAGTTGAATTGTCAGTGCCAAGTACAAAGTAGATCATTTTGAGGTCTAGCTGTTAACTGGGAATAATGAGGAATTGCTGTATCTTGGCTGAACTCAAGTACCAGGAAGAAAGAGAGAGAAAAAAAAACCTTAGAAAAAATATCTCCTTTCAGTTGGGTCACAATATTCTACTTCTGACAGAAGGTAGTCCAAAATAACCACTACTTTTACTGAGTTCTGAAGACATAAATATGTTAAATATGTTGGTTATTCTGCAAGAAGGCACTAACGCTGAACCTAGGAAGTTCATAGGACAGTCACCATGGACAGTTGTTTTTCATGAATTTGCAAACAAATTTGTTACTTCTATTAGAGACAGTGGAATATTTGCCGCTTCTTACTTGTTAAGCACAATTGTACTATTAAATCCTAACTGCAGCCCTTAGAGTTACAGGTTATTGTGCCCATTTTATACATGCGAACCTAGGGATGGTAGGGTATACTAGCATTCATTTATTTATCTTTACAACAGAGAATGGAGACATGCCCAAGTTCACATAGGTAGCAAGTTTCAAGGCTCAGATCCCAACTTTAGTCTGAGGGACGATTCAAGAGTCCATGTGCTTTTATCCATGTCAGATTGCCTCACAAGGTATGGTAGGAAGTCTCTAAGGTGATCCTCAATGATTCTTTATCTACTGATATTTGTGCCATTGTGTAATCCCTTCTTGTGTGTGGGCTTGGCCCTACTAATGCCCTTCAAATGAATGAAAAATGGCAAAAGGGATGTAATGTCACTTCCGAAATAAGGGAACAAAGAGGTGTCTCCCATGTGTGGTACTCCCTCTCTTTCTCTTTTACCCACTCACTCTGAGGAAAGCCAGTTGCCATATTGGGAGCTGTACTATGCAAAGGCCCACATGGCAAGGAGCTGATGTCTCAGTCAAGAGGCAGAAGGACTGGAGGCCTGTCAGCAGCCATATGAGTGAGCCTAAAAGCAGATTCTCTCTCAGAGGAACCTCGAAATGACTACAGCCCCAGTCAACACTTCAATTGCAGCTGTGAGAGAGGCTGAGCCAGAGATATCTAGTTTAGATATATCTTGATTCTTGAATCCCTGAAGTTGTGAGATAATAAATGTTTGTTTTTTCAGGCTACTAAGTTTTGGGGTGATTTATTTCAGATCAATATGTAAGTAACACTACACTACACTAAAGCAAAACAAGTCTGCGGGAAAGAATTACATGAACTCAACTAGACCAGTACCTGTCTCTTACCAGGTACCAGGTGTGCTCTGAATGTTGTCCCTATTTTGTGCTCATTTCACAGCCAACCACATTCCTAATGAAGTTGATGCCCACTCTACATATCCATTATGTTGTACTAGATCCAAAACTACTTTTTTCTTAAACATTGTAAAAGGGTATACTTCTCTTACTTTCCCTTGTTGGTGTTGTTCACAACCATGGCTATTAAAATGTAAATATGTAGTCATAATAACTATGTAGTTTTTTGATCCCTATTTTATAGAAAAAAAAACTGAAGCTAGTTTACAAGATTTTGGAAGTCTGGAGTCATGACTTTTATTCGCCAATAATATATTTCTGATACAGCTCATATGGTTTACATAACTGAGTATTTATATCAAATGCCTTCTTATTGGCAATTTAATTATGTTTAGGATTAAAATTAATAAATATAAGCCACAGTCCAATTTAAGTTTCCTTGCCTCCAGGACACAACACTTTAAGAAATTATCATATCCAGTTTGGCCAAAAGAATCTTTTCATAAGTGTTCATGTGTTCTTGCCTCCACCAAAGTTGGAGTTCCCTCTAAATGTTCATGCACTAACACACAATCCTCACATAGTGTGTGTAACTCTTTTTACAAACAATAAGCAAAATAACAATAGACTAAGTTTAGAATCCAATTGAAACTTAATAAAATACTATCATTAGCTACAAGGGCAAATATTTTGAGCAGGCAAATGAGTTTGCTAGTTAAAATTTTATTATGTAGAGAACTATTCATTGTAATGACTGAGATAAGATGTTAACAGATTATGCAGGATTGTCAAAAATGCATAAAAACTCAGGAAATTTTAACTGAGAATAACTTCCTCCTAGGGAGTAAAATGTTGACATAATTTTAATATACCAGCAACATTTAGAAAAGTTGATTTTATTTTTCAAGAATAATAATAGGCATCATACACAAGCATGCTCTCCATTAAATGCACTTAGTTCTAGCCTTTTCTCATTGTGACACATACTGTTGTTTGTATCCTAATGCAACAGTCATCTTGGCTTTATACCTTAAATTCTCAATTTTTTACTGGGCTCATGGTTACTGGGCCTTTCTTTCAACTAGGTATGACGAGTTGCCTCTGTTCAGAGCAAAAGTGTGAAGGAGAAAATCTAAAGAACTACTAGTGAATGTCCTTGGTTGAATCCCCCAAATGTAAATAGCATACCCCACTCTATGAATATTGTCACAAAATTCAGCACTACTTTTCCAGTGAGCCTCAATGGTAAACTATTCCATATGAGTGCTGTCTGTGATTTCTCACTTTTATCTGTCGCAACACACTCTATAACTGCCATTTTAGAGGCCTAAAAGTTGGTGAGTCACCAAAACTACACACTTACTGGGTGGATCTGCATTAATATTCACTTCAATTATCTGGGAGCATGGCTTCCATATTACAATCAAAGACTTGAACATAATAGCCTGGGAAAATTCTCTAACATGTGAAAAGAAAAATAGAAACTTAAAAAAATATAATTTAAAACTTCTTTGGGGAATAAAATTTGAACTAAAGTCTAGTCAGACTCCATAGCACCAAGTGAAAATTTTTTTATTTTAATGGTATTCTATTTGGGAAAATGAGCATGATTTTCCAGGGGCTTTTTAAGATATTTAAACAGTAATAGCTTATGACATAGTATAAATACAGAGATAACTAAATAATAGTTTCAGTCTAATTTTGCTGGCAGTTTCTTCTGAAATTTCAAAGCGTTCTTAGAGAAACCCACATTATGTTTTCCTTTTTCAATATCTAAAGATTAAGTACATACTGATGGCTCTGTTTATTAAAATTTTAAATTATTGTCTTTAATATGATTTCTATAAATACTGGCTTTATACTTCTATTTGCTTAAAAATTGGATCTGGTTTTATTCTTATTTCTTCTCTTATTTTTTCATGTATCTGGAAATTATGCAACAGCCTTGTCCCAGGCAGCAAATCCATTTGTCCTCTGGTAAAGACTGTGGCACTGCATCACAGCGTTGTGTGCCAGTTTTAGTCTCCTAGGCCTTTTCAGTTTACATTCCTTATTCAAAGAGAAGCCAAGAAACCAGCAAGAAAGCATTTATTAAATTGGACAGGGAGACATTACAGAAATGAAGGCACTGGATAGATGAGTATTTATCTTTACTAGGCCCCAGCAGCAAGGCTTGTTCAGATGACCAGTTATTGCTTGGTTTGATGTTCACACTACTTTCTTATGCTTTAGGACACTGCAGTCCCCAGATTAGAGAAAGGACTGTGAACATATTGTAGACATCTAACCATTTCTGGAAATGTGTGAGTAGAGACAAAGCTGTGAAGCTTTAAAATAAAATCATGACACAAATCTATGGAAGGAAGACAAGAAAGTAACGTTTAGCAAATCAAAATGCAAGACTTCCTAAGATATTTTGGGCTTAATTCCTTACCACAAGTTAGGAACTGTATAAAAAAATACTTTACATGTTTTCTATAGCAGGAATAAAGCTGGCATGGCAACGTTAATGTTTCTTGGCTTTGATGGGCTTCTATGGCTCAACTTTTAGCAGACCTTTGCCTAACAGAAAAGCTGGAAGTCCCACCTCACTGATCCAGGAAGTTCTAGGCATCTGATACTGTCAGTTATTTCTTGCTTGTTAGCACTGGAAACAAAGTCATGTTTTGTAAAATTAGAAATTACAAATCTGCATCTCTTCAGCATCACTTTTAGCCACAGATATACTAAGACTCCTGCATTTGGAAAGCAAATACTTCCTGGCCTTTGGGAAGATCTTTGACATAATTTCTCCCTTTTCAGTCCAAGCACATTTGCTGTCAGGAAAGCTGAGGTTAAGCAGTTCTGACAAGTAAATACATGGAGTCAGGTAAAGAATGCTACTTTCTATTCTTTGACTTCTGATGTATCTCCTAGGGCCACTAGGGAGAGATGTTTGATTTTTAAAAATGCTTCAGTTGGTAATTTTGAGATTTCTTTGCAACGTTTACTCTCAATCTCATTTCTGTAGTCAAGTAATTTGCAAACCTTGTATACTTTGGCTTCAGGAAACTTGAGGGAAAATATCTTTAATTGGTACTGGCAGAAATTTGTAGCATAAGCTTTCTCTAGTGTCAAAATTAAATATTTTCCAGGAACTCACAACTAGATTGAAAGCTCATGGAAGACAAGGACTGAATCTAATACACTCTTGTGTGTTGTACAAAATGCTTATTATGTGCGTTAGTTCATTGGTTACCCATGAAATACTAGTCATATAAGAGGAAATTTATTGTTATCAGATTATAACCAGAGCTTTTCACAAGGCAAAAGAAAAGGCATCTTATGTTGTTTATTACTTGAACATTATAACTCAGAATTAGTTCATCAATTAATTCTTCCACTCATTCAATAAAAATGCATGGACTTTCTCTGATGTAAAAACAAAACTAAACAAGTAAAACCAAATTTAAAGTGTATTAATTTAGGAAAGGGCAGTTTAAAGAAGTATAAGATACAGTCTCACTCCACAGACTTTTAAATTCAGTTAAAAAATGATTATTTGGGAAAAATAGAAATTAGACAAATTAAAGTGTCTTGGGTTCTATAAAGCATTCCATTGAAAAAGATAAATGGCAGAATACACACAAATCTCCTATATCTAAATGATATAGGAATGTGAGTGCATATCAATGGCAGAATATAAAATATTGGATTTAGAAACAATATTTTATATTTATATTTATATATGTGTAGAAGTAGGGGTCAATTTTGACTTACACACAGGTATACAGTGGCTAAAACCTAAGAAAAGAAAGACCAGATGTGTATAACTGGGAAAATGGTTCCTCACCGAAGACAGAGATGCTGTGGCTGTGTTTAGTAGGTAAGCACCTTTGTTTGAGTCTGGTGAGCTCCACTGCCTCTATCTCACAAATTGCTCCTGAAGATGAAACATGCTCATGCACATCCTCAGAATACTGGAGATCGGAAGCAAGGAAAATTAGCTCTTTTTTAAAGGCTGTTGAACACTGAGTTTAAGAAACTTTGGGTCAAGTAGCTAATTAATATCATCTGACCTAATTGCAAGGAAAAAGATATTGATTATATATTTAAAAAATAGCAGTTGATTCCTTTCACCTTCTTTCTTGTAGTGACTTTAATTTTCATTCATAGTCCAATTCTTGCAGGCAGACTGGAAAAGCAGCCCCTTATGAATGGGAAGGTACAATGCAATATGATGCATATAGGTTCAGATAAACTAAAGGGTAGACATAGAGAAGCATGCAAGTGTAGAAACCCCTGTGTCTTCCATTGCACAAATCACTAATTCACTGTGAGAACTTGATCAGCAATAGTGAGGGTTCCCAGAAGAAATCACTTTCATTCCCACCATTCTCAATCCCTTTTTACCCCTCTATGAAAATATCCCTAATCTACATTCCAAGATGCAAAATATTAGTATAGTCATCAAAAATCCCCTCTTGCTTCATGCCATCACTCTGAGGGTGGGAAAGTGAGCCCAGGGAAATGCTTATGAAATTCTCTGGAATGTAGCTAAATATAGGAAAACATGGGTTACACTACCCCATGTAAGTAATAACTCACTGGGGGAAAAAAATGGTGTCTGAAACCACAGAGTATTTGATGATTCTTAAATTTGGCAGTAAAATCATGAGATCCCAGGCCCTGATTTTTTGTAGGATCCTTATTATGAACATGAGGGTTAAAAATCTTTACTTTTCTCAAGTTACTGGGCAAGATTTTCTCTAAACTTGATGTAGTGTAATTAAATACTCATTTCAGAACTTTAAGTTAATGTCAGACACATATAGCAACATAATATATAATACCACCAGAACTGGTGAAAAGAAGGAAGGTTCTTGAAAAATGTGTACCCTGCCAGGTAAAAGATCTTTCATCTCTTTCCTTTCTATAATCCATTATCATATAAAGTTCCATACTGTGTATGTGTGTGTGTGTGTGTGTGTGTGTGTGTAAAACAAGGAAAACAAAAAAGTTCTCCCTTATATTTTCACATTTAGACAAAAGTCTAACTTCATGAGGGTTGTTATCTCCATTTCATATATATAAACAACTTGCATATTTCATTTTTTTCAAAGAATTAAAACATTCATAAGAGTAGGTGCTAAGAGTTCTACATACGCTCCTGTACTCTGCATTGCACTCATAGTGCAGCCATATGGTAACTAATTATGTAGTATATGGGATCTAGAAGAGAAGGACCCCATTTCAAAGCAGGTGGTGAGAGATACAGGCACCCTATCAATGCTATAGAGGATGCTATAGAAGAAAAGAGAGCAGGCAGATCAACGTGCAGGGGTGATTGTTAGACCACAATAAATGAGGGCTTGGAAAACAGTAGTCAGAAAATAAGGTAAAAAGAAAAAGGAGCAGGGAGTTTTATTTATAATGAAGGGAGAGGTTGTCATGGAGAATTTATGTTTAGAGGTATATGAAAAAGGGTTTGGATCTTCTGACTCTAGAGTGGATAAAATAAAGGTCTGGAGGTAGAAGTAGACTGATGACTGAAAAATAGGCTTTGTGTTGGACAGTAATGAAAAGAAGGTTGATTAAGTAAGGAAACGCCAGATAATGAATCATCATGAATACCAGGCTGAACAGATTTAACTTGATATTATAAGAAATAGGAAATGATTGACATAGCATATAGGTAGTGTCTTTTTTTTTTAAATCATGCACTTTATAGATATACAGACTGAGCAGCACCCAGTTTTGATATTTATGGCTATCTTACCTGATTCTGGACAATTTCTTGAATTCTTCTGATGTTCAATTTTTCTGTTCTGTAAATAATATCTTTACTGTAGTGTTGTAAGTATTAAATGTGCTTACTTATGCAAATCATCTGGTTTATTTTAACAAGCGCGCAGTGACTATTAGTTCATTCTTTCTTTCTTCCATTTGCATGCTGATTTGGAAAGTGGAGCATTAGGACAGCTGACTAAATAGTCAATGAGAAAAGTTAGAGATTAAGTTGAGTAATAAATTTAAAATGAATTTAGAAACATTCAGTAAATAAAAATGTAGGGAATGGAAATATTTTAATATGCTTAGTGATTAATGAACATTATTAATAATTTACCATTGTCTCTAAGGCAGAACTTGATTGTAAATAACACAAGATAGTTAGCTCCTGTTCATTTCAACCTTAACAGTTCTTTTATATGAATGCTGTTAACTGATCAGTATCCTTGCTTGTTTAGAAAAAGAAAAATGACAATATTTGGTTTCACAAATATTTTGAGTGCTATAAATTATCCTTTTCAATGACCATTTCTATACTCTTTTGAGTCTTAACAAATTTAGAAAAAAGAACTATTCCTACTTTTAGCACAAACATTTCACCATTAAGAAGGTGACCTGCTTTTAATAAATTTCAAGTTATTGTTGGCTCTAAATTCTGTCTCTGCAACTAAATGAATATTTGTGTGCATGCAAGTTCTGAAACCTAATACAGACTATAAAATGGTCCAAATCTTTTAGAAACTGCTTTTGTACATACAAATGGTGTCAAGAGTACTCAAAATATGTTTCTAAACTTGTACACTATCTTTGTCATAGCATAATCTTCTATTGTTATAATTTCATTTAGCTAGGAGTGGAAATGATAGTAGAATTTAAGTAATAGGAAATTGGATGGGCCATCTGTATGATATGTAAGAACACCATTGTCAACAACTACCATATTTTAGAAATCTCAGAGCACTGTGGAAAAGAAAACAAACTAGCAGGTTAATTCCATTAAATTAGAATGTTTTCTGGCATTAACTCAAATGAATTTACAATGAATATCACTGAAAGAAAGTCTTGATTTTCAATTTATCTTTCTGTGGTAAATTAGACTGTTTTGTCTCTTGTTTTAAAAGAGTTGTTTTCATGTTGAAAGATAAATATTTAAATCTGGCACTGATGTCTTTTATACACCCTTTGTTGGAGAATCTGATATAAACCTTCACTAAATGGATATTGAAATACCTCTGGTCATCTCAATACCCAGTTATCTCAATTAATTTGTGGGGTGTACATGACATAAGCTGACATAACCATATTCTTTCCACTACTTTATGGAAATAGTACACAGAAATCACATTAAGTTATTAGTGGGTGCCAGGCACAGAAGGTTATGGACCCATAAAAATGAAGACTCATGTGACCTCAGAAGAACAGTGATCAAGATATGAGCATCCTCAGTTCTTGAAAAACATAACAATCCCTCATTACAGAAACTGTATAGGCCTAGCTCAATTTTCTTCCATTTGGATTATATGATGTTTCCTGATTTTTTTTTAAATAATAAATCTCATTTACTAAATATATTTTGAGAGGTCCGTTTTTACTTATGTGATACCTGAGTTATATAAAGGTACTGAGTGTCACACAGATCTTCAATTTTTAATATCCTATAGTATGTTGTAGAATAAATAAGGAAAATAGCAGAATCAAAATTTTATTAAAAATTCTATGCATTGCTCTTAATCAGTTCTACCTATCTCTCTCATCTCCTTACCACCTGCCTTCTTCCTACACACAGACACACAGACATATAGACACACAGCATGGTTCTTGGAAATTCCCAGGGATATAAATTTGAAATAAGGTAGTCTTTTTGTGAAGGTCATAGAAAAGTCAATATATGGTGGGCCACTGTCATTCTCAATAAGATAAACGCTGGAATCTTGAAAGAAATCATAGGGATCATCAATCAATTTATTACGATCTAAATAATACATGAAAGTCCAATATGCATTAAATTTAGGGAGAACCTAGAAATCTTATGACTGGGATAGTTCTAATCTCCAGAATGTCTCTAACCCATGTTCCAGTTTAGAAACTTAAATGTGTTGTGTGAGAGAAGCAAAGTAGGCAAAAGCTGTAAATCTTGTGAGAATGGAAAAATGTCTACTTTAATTAATGGTTGTATACCCTACACTGTGCACAGAACCTGTGACATGATTAGTTCTTAAGCGTTCGTTGAGAAGCTAACTGAATGAGTCAATGGATGAATGGAAAAATTAGAAGTCAAATTTGTTTCTAAAATCAGTAAATTGAAGAAAAATTTATTGAGAGAGACTCCATAAAATAATAAGCAAGGCATAGAACTTCCAGCCTCACATATTGCATATTAGGAAGGATTCATAGACTAACATATCCTACATCATTAATTATGGCTACTCCAAAATCTCCCAAAGCTCTAGAGTTCCTTTTATCTCCAAACATGATTAAACTATTAGAAAAATGTATATCTTTCACCCATTTGGGAAGGAGGGCTTTGTTACTATATTAAAATCATAATCATAAGAAGTCTAGTGGTTACTGAAAACTATTGTGATTGCCTTATAAGAGGAACGTTTTCAAACTTCTCCCTTAATGCGGTTGCATTTTGAGTACTTGATGTGAGAAAGTCAGTTTGGTAAAGATACAAAATACTTAAATTTCTCTACTACAACAAAGACCTGGAGGAAAAGTCTCGAGTTGTGCAAACAATTCATCTCAGTTGTTATCACCACTTAAAACATTTATACTAATGTAAAAACACCAAGAAGAGATCATTTTCCTCTGTATTTGAATATAAAACATCAGAAGGAAATTTTGTTTGGCTGTCTCTTCAAAGAACAAATCACTTGTGTGTAAACAACACCAGTCCAATAGAGGGAGCTGAGTGCACACATTGAGGGAGAGGGTAAAGATTATTAGATTATAGTCTGACATAATATTTTATTGCCTAAATTCCAACCTAGTCCTCCCTCAGAAGGACCCATTGACCACACTGAGGATAGAGAGTTGATTCCAAAGCCCACTGCCATGCCTTATCTCATTATTAAATCTCTTTTCCACTCCTCCTTTTGCTCTTACTTTTCCTTTAGCTTCTCCTGCTTTCTTAATGCAATTTCTCTCTCTGTTATTTTCCTTTCCTCCGTGTCCTATATGCTAGGTCTGACAAGGACTTCTATGGCTATTCCACACAATGCAAATAAATGGCATATAAAAACTTATAAAATGCTAACTAAATAAGATACGAATAAAAGATGTCTTTGGGATTCAAGGGGTTGAAAATAAACAGTACTCTAAATGGATTAAAGTAAAATAAATATACACTAGAATTTTAAAGAATATACTAAAATCACTATTCTACATCAGCAAATCTAAAATGATTGATAATCAGAGGAGTCTTAATAATATGCTACAGATCAAGAAAACATTCCAAAAATAAACAAAAATATATCTAAATGAAAACCATGCTTTTGAGAAGAAAGTTATATTTCAAATTTCTTACATTTTTATCATCACTTCACCTTTAATAACATTAATAACATTGAAACCTGAGATATGACCAACAAAGTAGAGATGGCACCTATTCTATGTCTTATACAATCCATATAAGAACAAGCATGTCTTTTCAAGACCCATTTTAGTAGAAGCTTACATATAAAATATATGTATGTGCACAAAAGTATAATCTTGGCATCAAGGAAAGTTCTGGATAATTTTAAAGCAGACAAAGTTATTTATGTTTACATATTAACCAGTATTTTTATCACCATACTACCATTTTTCATTCTTCTTCTCATCTTTTTTGATTAGCTTTCTCCTATGTGATACATAGGTTCCTAATGATTTTCTTCCTTATTTGGAATGCCTTCTCTATCTTTTGTACTCAAATATGTCCATTTTTAAAAGTTCAGATTAAGTTTCATCTCTTTTAGTTTCCGGAGTTGATTGAGAATTTGGCCATGCAGATACACAACTGGTAATCTAGAGGTGCTAGAAATCATAAGGATATACTAATGTACCTTCGTGGAAAACATTTTTTAACTGTTTGAAAGAAAGAAGGAATTTTATTTTTTTAATGTTACTTGGTATGTAATTTTAAATTTCTTTTATTAGTACAAATTTATGGGATACACATGAAATTTTGTTACATGTATATAATCTATAGCGAACAAGTCAGGGTATTTTAGGTGTTCACTTGAGAACAATACATTTTTGGTTAACTACAGTCACCTACTCTACTATCAAACACTGAATTGATTTTTTATTTATATGTAAATTTGTACTTTTTAATTCACTCCTCTTTGTCCTTCCTCTCCACCTACTCAACCTTCCCAGTCTCTATTCTCTATCTTTCCACCTCTACTTCCATGTGTTCAGAATTTTTAGCTGCCACATATAAGTGAGAGCATGTGATATTTGTCTTTTGTGCCTGGTTTACTTCACTTAAGAGAATGATCTTCAGTTTCATCCATGCTGATAAAAACAACATGATTTCATTCCTTTTGATGGCCTAAAGAATTCCATTATATATATAATGGCCATAAAAAGGAATACACTCACACACACACAAAACATACACATACACCCCACATTTTCTTTATCCATTCATCCATTGGTGAACACTTAGGTTGATGATGTATTAGGAAATAATTTTTCTTTAAGACGTTGAAGTAGAAGAACAACAAAAACAAATGGGGGACATATGATAGATTGGACTGCAATAGTCATATAATGTTTAACAACAAACCTGAAGTTTCAGAGACACTCTGAGGTTGTCTGTTCTGTTTTCTGCTGACATTTGCAAAGGTTCAATAAATATTTGTTGAATGCTGGGCTTTTTTCACTTTTCTATTATTGTCTGTGGAAAGTTATTTTTCTACTCCTTTTACAATAGCACTTTAGAGCCCCAGTGTATTAGTCTGTTTTCATGCTGCTGTTAAAGACATGCACAAGACTGGGTGATTTATTAAAAAAAGTGGGGGGCATTTAATGGACTCATAGTTCCACAGGTCTGGGGAGGCCTCACAATCATGGTGGAAGGTGAAAGGCACTTCTTACATGGCAGCAGGCAAGACAGAATGAGAACCAAATGAAAGAAGTTTTCCCTTATAAAACCATAAGCTCTCATAAGACCTATTCACTATCCTGAGAACAATATGGGAGAAACAAATCCCATGATTCAAATATCTCCAAGTGGGTCCCTCCCACACACATGGAAGTTATGGGAGCTACAATTCAAGATGAGATTTGCATGGGGCACAGCCAAACCACATCATTCCACTCCTGACCCCTCCAAAATCTCATGTCTTCATATTTCAAAAGCAGTCATGCCTTTCCAACAGTCCTCCAAAAATGGGAATTTCTTAATTCATTTCAACATTAAATCAAAAGTCCACAGTCCAAAGTCTCATCTGAGACAAGGCAAGTCCCTTCAGCCTATGAGCCTGTAAAATCAAAAGCAAGTTAGTTATGTCCTAGATACAATGGGGGTACATTACATACACCCAATCCAAATTGGAGAAATGGGCAAAAACAAAGGGACGATAGGGTCCATGCAAGTCCAAAATCCAGCAGGGCAGTCAAATCTTAAAGCTCCAAACTGATCTCCTTTAACTCCATGTCTTACATCCAGGCCATGATGATGCAAGGGGTGGGTTCACATGGTCTTGGGAAGCTCTAGTCCTGTGGCCTTGCAGGGTACAGCCTCTCTCTCAGCTGCTTTCACAGGTTGGCATTAGGTGTCTGCGGCTTTTCCAAGCACATGCTGCAAGCTATCAGTGGATCTAACATCCTGGGGTCTGGAGGATGGTGGCCCTCTTCTCACAGCTCCATTAGGCAGTGCCTCAGTGGGGTCTCTGTGTGGGGGCTTCAATTATTTTTTTTATGTATACATTAATTTCTGGGGTACATGTGCAGATCTTGCAGGATTGTTATGTAGGTATACACTTGCCATGGTGGTTTGCTGCCTCCATCCCCCCATCCCCTACATTAGGCATTTCTCCCAAAGTTATCCTTCCCTAATCTCCCCACCCCCTGCTATCCCTCTCCTAGCCCCCCATCCCCCAACAGACCCCATTGTGTGATGTTCCCCTCCCTGTGTCCATGTGTTCTCATTGTTAAACATCCGTCTATGAGCGAGAACATGTGGTATTTGGTTTTCTGTTCTTGTGTCAGTTTGCTGAGAATAATGGTTTCCCAGATTCATCCATTTCCCTGCAAAGGACATGAACTCATCCTTTTTATGGCTGCATAGTATTCCATGGTGTATATGTGCCACGGTTTCTTTATCCAGTCTATCTTTGATGGGCATTTGGGTTAGTTCCATGTCTTTGCTATTGTAAACAGTGCCACAATGAACATATGTGTGCATGTGTCTTTGTAACAGAATGATTTATAATCCTTTGGGTATATACTCAGTAATGAGATTGCTGGGTCAAACAGTATTTCTATTTCTAGATCCTTGAGGAATTGCCACACTGTCTTCCACAATGGTTGAACAATTTTCACTCCCACCAACAGTGTAAAAGTGTTCCTATTTCTCCACATCCTCTCCAGCATCTGTTGTCTCCAGATTTTTTAATGATCACCATTCTAACTGGCATGAGATGGTATCTCAATGTGATTTTGATTTGCATTTCTCTAATGACCAGTGGTGATGAGCATTTTTTCATATGTTTGTTGGGCGCATAAATGTCTTCTTTTGAAAAGTGCTTGTTCATATCTTTTTGCCCATTTTTTGATGGGATTGTTAATTTTTTTCTTGTAAATTAGTTTTAGTTCATTGTAGATTCTGGATATTAGCCCTTTGTCAGATGGGTAGATTGCAAAAATATTTTTCCCATTCTGTTGGTTGCCGGTTCACTCTAATGATTGTTTCTTTTGCTATGCAGAAGCTCTGGAGTTTAATTAGATCCCATTTGTCTATTTTGGCTTTTGTTGCCAATGCTTTTGGTGTTTTAGTCATGAAGTCCTTGCCTATGCCTATGTCCTGAAATGGTTTTGCCTAGGTTTTCTTCTAGGGTTTTTATGGTGTTGGGTCTTATGTTTAAGTCTTTAATCCATCTGGAGTTAATTTTAGTATAAGGTATCAGGAAGGGGTCCAGTTTCTGCACATGGCTAGCCAGTTTTCCCAACACCATTTATTAAAC
>CAUYLG010027749.1:0-73316 GCA_963573385.1 Cacajao melanocephalus | reverse complement strand
CTTCTGGGTAGACGCCCAGTAGTGGGACTGCTGGATCAAACGGTAAATCTACTTTTAGTTCCTTAAGGAATCTCCACACTGTTTTCCACAGTGGTTGTACTAGTTTACATTCCCACCAGCAGTGTAAAAGTGTTCCCTTTTTACCACATCCATGCCAACATCTATTATTTTTTGATTATTGCCATTCTTGCAGTAGTAAGGTGGTTACTGTTGATTTTTTATAAATACTCCACCATACTGAAGAAATTTCCTTGTATTCCCAGCTTTATGTGACTATATCGTCAATGGCTATGGGGTTTTTAATCATATCATTTTTTTTATCTATTGAGATTATATAATGTGATATGGTGAATTGCATTGATTTTCAAATAACAAACCAAATTCTATTCATGCAGTAAACCCATCTTGGTCATTATTATCTTCTTTATGTATCATGGGATTCTTTTGTGTATTATTATTTAAAAGATGTTCCCATCTCTGTTCATAAGAGATGCTGAACTGTCATTTTCTTTCTTTTAATGACTTTTAAGTTTTAATATCGGTATTATGGTGACCTTATAAAATGAGGAAGGGGAATAGGCTCTCTTCTTCTGTTCTTTGGAAGAGTTTAATGTTTCAGATCAAACTCCATAAATAATTATAGGACCATCTAGATTTTATGTTTATCAGTTTTATTAAGTATTTTCTTTAGGACTTTGTCCATTTCATTTAAATTTTCACAATGACTTTGTGTAACTGCCCATAATATTCTCTGTCATCTCTGTACTTTCTGTAGGACCTGTACTGTTGTTCCCTCTTCATTCCCAATAGTAGTATGCTTACTTTTATTTGTTATAATTCTTTTTTTTTTCTTTTAAGATGGAGTCCTGCTCTGTTGCCCAGGCTGGAGTGCAGTGTTGCAATCTTGGCTCACTACCACCTCTGCCTCCCAGGTTCAAGTGGTTCTCCTGCCTCAGCCTCCAAAGTACCTAGGACTACAGGCATGAAATACCACACCAGCTAATTTTTGTATTTTTAGTAGAAGCAGGGTTTCACCATGTTGGTCAGGCTGGTCTCCAACTCCTCGTCTCAGGTGATCCGCCCACCTCGGCCTCCCAAAGTGTTGGGATTAGAGGCATGAGCTCCTCGCCTAGCCTATTTCTTATCATTCTTTTTATTAATTTGTCACTCTTGTTAAAGTTTTCTACAAGCAGTTTTTGGAATACTTGCTCATCCTTATTTTATGGTATTTCTTCTATTAATTTCTGTTCTTTTATTTCCTTTTTTCTTACATTTATTGTTTACCTTTTAACATTTTGAGGCACATATTGAATTGTAGATGTTCATCCTTTATTTCCTTTTTAAAATTAAGAAATAATTTATATAGCATAAAAATTACTTTTTAAAGTATATGATTCAGTGGCTTTTAGTTTATTTACAAAACAGTGTGACCGTGTGCATTATCTAATTTCAGAACTTTAATAGCATCTGACTTCTTCCAGTTAGCAGAATGTTTAAAAAGTTAGTGCATGTTACAGCAAGAATCAGAACTTCATCTTTTTTGCTGAGTGCTATTCTCTTGGATGGATGTATTCTACATTTTCTCTGTCTGTTCTTCATCTGATGAACATCGGCATTGCTTCCATATTTTGGCTATTATGAGTAATACTGCTGGGAATATTCATGTACAAGTTTTAGTGTGAATGTATGTTTCACTTCTCTCAGGTATACACTTATAAGTAAAATTGCTGGGTTATATAGTAATTCTTATATTTAACTTTTTTAGGAGCTGCCACCCTGAAGCACAGAAAGTTTTAACTTTGAAAAAGTCCAGTGTATCTTTTTTTCCCTCCTTCTATTGCTTGTGTTTTTTATGTTATATCTAATTGCCTAATACAAGGTGACAAAGATTTACCTTATGTTTTCTTCTAAGAGTTTTATCATTTTGACTCTTTGGGCAGTTTTGAGTTAATTTTTGTGGATAATGTGAGACAATCTTTTGCACGTGAATAGCTAGTTGTCTCAATACCATGTTGAAAAGGCTATTTCTTTCCCCATTGAATGGTCTTTGCACCCTTGTGAAAATCAGTTGTCCATAAATGTATGGGTTTTATTTGTGGACTGCGCAGTTCTGTTCATTTATCTGCGCTTTTATCCTTATGCTAGTACCACACAATCTTGATTAACATAGCTTTGAGTAAATTTTGAAATCAGAGTGTTTGAATTTTCTTTTCTTCTTTTTCAAATTCTTTTGGCTCCCTGGACCCCTATGCATTTCCATATGCATTTTGGGATCAGCTTTTAAAGCCTGCAAAACAGGCAGCTGGAATTTTAACAGAGATTTAAATTTTTTTTATTGAGGTAGCATTCTAGTAGCGAACAACTAAGTGGCATTTCATACATTTACAGTCTTATGCAGTCACTCCAAAATAAAATCCTGTGCCCATTAAACAGTTACTCCCCATACCTCCATCATCTAGTCCCTGATAACCACCAATCTGTTTTCTGTTTCTATGGGTATGTCTATTCTGGAAATTTCATATAAGTGGATTAATGTAGTATGTGTCCTTTTTGATTCCTGGAGTAAATCCCAGTTGGTAATAATGTAAAATATTTTATTATGATGTTGGATTTGGTTTGGTAGTATTCTGTGGAGAATTTCTACATCATGAAGGATTGGATTATACTTTTCCTTTCTGGTGATGTCTTTTTCTGGTTTGTTACGAAGATAACGCTGGCCTCAAAGAAGGAGGTGCCAAGTGTTTGCTCTTCTATTTTTTTGGAAGAGTTTGAGAATAGTCTTCTTGAAACGTTGGTCAATGAAGCCATCTGTCCTTAAGCTTTTATTCGCTGGGAGTTTTGGATCGTTCAGTCTCTTGATTTATTGCAGGTCTGTTCTGCTTGTCCATTTCTCCTTGGGACATTTTGGTAATTTACATATTTCTAAGAATTTGTCCATTTAATTTAGGTTATCTACTTTTTTGGGTATACAGGTGTTCATAGTATTTCTTAGAATTCCCTGTATGTCTGTGAGGTTAGTTCTACTTCCGTTTCTGATTTTAGTTATCTGTGTCTTCTCTCTATTTTTCTTAGTCTAGCTAAAGGTCCATTTAGCTGATCTTTTCATAGAACATACTTTCGGTTTCTCTGTTCTCTCCAGTTTTTCTGTTCTCTGTTTCTTTTACCTCTGTTCTAGTCTCAGTTTTCCTTTCCTAACCCTAACTGTTGGTTTAATTTACTCTTGCCAGGTCCTGGAGGAGAGTTAAGTTAATCACGTCGCTCATGTGTTCTGGGCTCTTACTGTTTTGTCTTTAATTATTAGTCACTGAGTTATTTTGTCTTCTTGTATGATTGGTTACCTAGAGAGATGTGTACCAGTGTTCCGTTGTGATTCTGGCTGTTCATTTCTCCTTTTAGTTATGTCAACTGTTACTTAATATTGATGCTATATTGTTAGGTACTAGTATATTGTTATACTAGCTAAGAATTGTTACGTACTTTTGGTGGATTGGCCTTTTTATAATTTGAAATGCCCTTCTCATCTTAAAGTCTGTTTGTCTAATACTAGGAAAGCAATATTAATATTTTTTATGGTCAGTATTTGCATTCTACAGCTTTCTTCTTTTTGTTTTTCAGTTTGTTTTGTTTCTTTATATTGAAGTTCTGTCTCCACAAGATATTACCATTTTTGTTTCATGCTGTCATTATTCATGATTTACCCACAAATTTTTTCTCTGTTCTTTCCAGTGTCTCTGCTTCCATCTGAAGGACTTTTTAATAGCATGTAATTGGTTTGTTTTCTTATACATTTGGAAAATCTTTATATTTCTGAGTGCTTATCTGTTTGGAATAAATATAGTAATTGACATATTTGAATTTAAATTCAGCATCTAATTATTTGCATTATTTTCCTCTCCCTTTTTAAGCTGTCTTTTTCTCTATTTTCTTGCTTTCTTTTGTTTTTAACTAAGGAATTTTATAAGTTTTTTATTCTGCTGCTTTTGAATATTTATTTTTCTATTGTTCTTTTAGTTGTTGCCCTAGCGATTGAAGCAGGCATTCTTGACTTACTGAAGTCAATGTAAATTAACATTTATATCATTTTCTAAGTAATAGTGCTCAGCATACTTAGCTCCGTTCACTCCCTCCCAACTTTTATGCTATTTTTGTTGTACATTTTACTTTCACATATTTTTTTGAACCCCACAAGACCTTACCATTCTTTGTTTTTTTTTTTTTTTTTTTTGAGACAGACTCTCGCTCTGTTGCGCAGGCTGGAATGCAGCAGCCCAATCTTGGCTCACTGCAACCTCTGCCTCCTGAGTTCAAGCAATTCTCCTGCCTAAGCCCTCCGAGTAGCTGGATTACAGGTTCATGCCACCACACCTGGCGCTTTTTTTTTTTTTTTTTTTTTTTTTGCATTTTTAGTAGAAACTGGGTTTCGCCATGTTGGCCAGGCTGGTCTTGAACTCCCGACCTTAGGTGATCCACCCATCTCAGCCTCCCGGAGTGCTAGGGATATAGGCGTGGGCCACCGTGCCCAGCTAAAACCATAACCGTTCTTGTTTCATACGGTCATTATTCATGATTTACCCACAGATTTTCTCATCAATCTTTCCTATGCCTCTTCTTCTGTCTGAAGGACTTTTTAAAAAACAAACAAGCTGGATGGGGTGGCTCAGCCCTGTAATCCCAGCACTTGGGGAGTTCTAGGCAGGAAGATCACTTGAGTCCAGGAGTTCAAGACCAGCCTGGGCAACATAATGAGACCCTGTCTCTACAAAAAGTATAAAATGAACCGGGCATGGTGATGCACCAGTGAACTCCAGCCTGAGCGACAGGGTGAAACCCTGTCTCAAAAAAACAAAAAAATTAAAATATAAACACAATACCATTATCACACCTAATACAATTAACAATGCATCCTAATGCATTTCCTGAAAATTCAAGTGTGTCTCATTTTCTCTGATAGTTTCCAAAATAATTTTTTAATAACTTTTTTCCAAACAAGATTCTCACATTGTACTTTTTTATACTTCTTATAATGTAATTTGTGGAAGAAGATGGATCATTTGTCATTCGAATTTGCAATATCCTGAATTTGGCTGATTGAGTCCTTTTGATATCTTTTAATAGAATCTGTGTTTCTTTGTAATTCCTGTAAAATGGTAGTTATATCTAAAGGCTCAATTGACGATATATTCAGTTTTTGGCAAAAATACTTAATAGTTGTTGCTGTACTGTTTCCTAATGCATCAGTCAAGGGGCACACAACATCTGGTTGTTAAGATTGATTAGTGGATTTTCTACGTAAATGATCGTGTTATCTCTAAACAAAGACAGTTTTATTTTTTCCAAATCTGTCTTTTTATTCCCTTGTCTTGTCTTACTGTATTGATTAGGAATTCCAGTACTATGTGTGAAAGCAGTGGTGAGAGAAGACGTCCTTGCTTTGTTCCTGATCTTAGTTGGAAAGCTTCCATGTTTTGCTGTTAAGTGCGATGTTAACTGTAGGTTTTTGTAGATATCCTTATTAAGTTGAGAACATTTTTCTCTATTCCTAGTTTGCTGAGTTTTCATTACAAATGGGTGTTGAATGTTGTCATATGCTTTTTTGCATCTATCAATATAATCATGTGATTTTCCTTCTTTATCTTGTTGATGGGATGGATTACAATAACTGATTTTCAAATGTTGAATGAGCCTTGCCTACAAATGGGTTGCATCAAACAACCCATTTTGTTTGCTTACATACAAATGACAGATGGGTGTTCTGGGAGTATTTTAGTGGAGAATTGTGAGAAGATCTGTTGCATAGTGCCGGTCTTTTGTTTGATAACCAAGATGTCGATAGTTAGACTCTTTGGAACATTCGTCACATTAGGACTCCCCTCCCCTATGCTCTTGGGATATCCTGAACTTACCATTATGCTGCTTATCAGATGAACATTTCTGCATGTCATTTTCCCCCATTACAAACGTTTTAGTCATTTATTGTAGAAATTTGGGGCGATACAGGAAAACATAAGAAACCCAAACGGGATAAATAAAAACATTTTGTGAATTTTTTTTTTTTTTTGAGACTGAGTCTTCGCTCTCTCGCCCCGGCTGGAGTGCAGTGGCATGATCTCAGCTCACCTCTGCCTCTCAGGTTCAGGTGATTATCTGGCCTAAGCCTCCCGAGTCGCTGGGATTATAGGCGCACACCACCACACCTGGCTACTTTTTGTATTTTTAGTAGAGACGGGGTTTCACCATGTTGGCCAGGATGGTCTTGATCTCTTGGCCTTGTGATCTGCCTGCCTTGACCTCCCAAAGTACTGGGATTACAGGCATGAGCCACCATGCCTGGCCCATTTTATAAAACTTTTAAAAGCAGGCAGAGAAAAAGAGAGATTACTTTCAAAAGAGCAACAATAGGCCAGTACTTGATTTCACAACAGAGATGAAGGCATAAAACATGGAGCCTCAAAAGGCTGAAATTTGCCAATAGCTGCCAATCTAGAAGTCTGTTCCCAATGAAAATATTTATCAAGAGTGAAGGAGAAAAAAATGTTTTGAGGAAAACAAAATCCTACTTAGTAAATAGTCCAAAAATCAATAAGCTAAATGCATATATTGAGAAGTGAATTGGTACCAACAGTTTTTTTTAAAAAAAAAAGAACAGTAAATTAAACAGAGAAGAGAGTAAGTACTTGGAAGGAAATAAAAAGAACAGAAATTAAGGAAATAAAAAAATCCATAAACTAGGATTATAAAGAAACCAAAAGTTGATTACTCAAAAAATCTTACAAAACTGATGATTACCTGGCAGTTTATGAGAGATGATACAAATAAGTAATGTTAGGAATGAAAATGAAACATCATTATAGATCCTATAGACATTAAAAAGATAGGAGGATATTTTGAATCACTTTATGCCAATTAATCTGGGAATTTAGATGAAATATACAAATTCCTTAAAAAATGAAGCTTCTTAAGAAAATTAACACTAGGTGAAATGATCTAAATGGATTAATAAATGTTAAATAAATTGCTTTTTTAAATTTAAAACCTTGTCCAATGGAAACTCCAGGCCCAGGTGGTTTCCCTGTTGAATTATAGCAGTCATTCTTAATGATACCAGTCATCAGGAGAACTAACACCAGCCCTACACAAGTATTCCAAAGGGGAATCATAGCACTCTCCATCTCATTTTATTAGCCCAGCATTATCTTTATACTAAATTCTGGGAAGAATGAGACAAAAGCACAGAAGCAAATGTTTTAAAGAAAAGATTAACAAACTAAATACAGCAGTCCATAAAACCGTGAAAAACTGACTTTATTCTAAGATTGCAAGTTTTGTTTAGTGTGTAAACGTCAACCAACCTACTTATGATGTCAAAGTAAAAAGAAAGATGGTAGGATAAGCTTAATAGATGCATAAAAAGCATTTGAGAGAAATCAATATCTATTTATGGTTAAAATCTCATAGCAAACTAGGATTAGAAGGAAACTTCCTAATCTGATAAAGGTATTTACCCGTAAAAGTCATACTTCATAAGTAAATGTTTAAAACCTTACTGTGCAGGATCAGACAAGCATACCCACTATCTTTATCACCACTTCCATTTAACATGGAATCAAAGTCCTGGCTAGTTCTAAAAGACAAGAAAAGAGGGGGGAAAGTAGTGATTGGAAAGGAGGATGTCATTTTTAGTAAATATGTACACAGTCCCTTTCAAAATTTGTAATTATTCATATTAATAAATGTATTTTACAAGACCTCTATATCAATACACGGCCAGCTTATAAAAATCAGTTATGTTTCTGTATGCCAGCTATTAAAATATCAGGTAAATGTTAGTTAAAAGAGGAAAAATAGGAAAGATACTACTATAACAAATCCTGAAAAATATATTGGGAAAGAATTTTGAGACCTTTATGTTGAAAACTATAAAATATTGAGAAATTTTAAAGGACCTAAATAAAGGTAATTATTTTGGCAGATTCAGGGTTGTAAAAGTATCATTTCTCCATACACCGATTACATTTAGTTATGGTAGCCGCTAGCTACACGTGGCTATTGAGTACTTGAAATGCGGCTACCCCGAATTCAGGCATGCTGTGCGTTGGAATTCAAAGACTGCACTTGATCTTAGCCAAAAGGCCGAGAAGCGATAGAATTCAAAGACGTAGTCTGGTAAAAAGAGTGTCAGGTATCCCAGTGTTTAAATATTGATTGCTTCTTGAGTTGATGATTTTGGGGATTTATTAAGTTAAAATATATTTTAAAAAATGATTTCACCTGTGAACTTACATTTCTGTTGAACAACACTGGCTTATAGATTTAATGCCGTATCAGGCAGAATCATAAAGGGTTGTATATCTTTGTGGAAATTAATAAACTGATTCTAAAATGTACATGGATATGCAAAGGTCTGAGAATAGCCAAGACACTCTTCCAGAAGGACAGCACAAGAGAACTTGCTCCTCCTTTGGGCTTTTCAACGTTGGCATCCTTGACATTTTAGACTGGATACTGGGGTGACTGTCACGTGCGTGTACTGTAGGATATTCAGCGGCAGCCTGGCCTTTACCCACTAGATGTCAGTAGCAGCCCCCATTTGTGGGAACCAGAAAATTTTCTCAAGATGTTACTGATTGTCCCCTGCGGTGCAGAATTGCTCCTGGTTGGGAACCATCTCTACTGGATATCACGTCTTAGCATAAAGCAACAGTGTGTGATTAAAAATGTGCTGTTGGGGCAATGAGAAACAATCCAATCAGTGGAACAGAAATAGAAAAAAACAGAAGCAGACCCTCACATGCACAGACACTGATTCTATTTTAGTTATTACAATGCAATATCCATATGTTAAATAAGTTTAACCTCTCAACACCACACACAAAAGTCAATTTTGGTGATTTTTGACACAAATGTGAATGGCAATATGATAAAACTTCTAGAAAAAGATGTGAGAGCTTATCTTCATGCTTTTGATAGCATGGAATGATCCTTTCAAGAGACGTAAGAAACACTAATATGAAATAAATGCTAATAAGAAAAGAAAGTGGAAATGTATGAAAATTAGGAATTCTTGTTGATCAGGAGGCATTGTGAAAAAGCTGTAAAGTGGATGAAAATATTTGTAATACATTTATAACAGAGCTTTTCTTTCCAGAAAATGCAAATGATTTGTTGAAAATTGGCAGGAAAAAAGGCAGATATTCCAGTAGAGAAATACTCAAGACATTTGAACCAGTACTTCACAAAAACAGAGATACAGATAGCCAGAAAACATAGGAACTCAGCTTGCTTACATCCATGGGCAGATGCGGAGCAAAAGCAGTGCAAGAGTGGTGAAAACTAGCAATACTAAGTGTTGCCGAAGGTAACAGCCAACTAGAACTCTGATACAAGGCAGGTGAGAGCGTGGCAAAATGACTTTGGCAACCAGTCGCCAGTATCTGCTCGAGTTGAATGTATACATATTCCATGACCCAGCATTTCCGTATTTAGTTGGATCCTAGAAAATATGTGCTCTTGTACATCAAGAGCAAGTACAGCCAGGTACGGTGGCTCATGCCTGTAATCCTAGCAGTTTGGGAGGCTGAGGCAGAAGGATTGCTTGAGCCCAAGAGTTTGAGACCAGCCTGGGCAACAAAGTGAAAGCCCATCTCTACCCAAAAAAAAAAAAAAAAAAAAAAAAAAGCCAGGTGCAGCACCATGTGCATCCAGGCCAACCAAATAAGCCGGCTGAGGAATAAGGATTGATTGAGCCAAAGTTTTTGATACCAGCCTGGGAAAAAAAGTTAAAGCCCATCTCTACCAAAAAAAAAAAAAAAAAAAAAAAAGCCAGGAGCAGCAACATGTGCCTGCAGTCCCAGCTACTCAGGAGGCTGAGGCAGGAGGATCCCTTCAGCCTGAGAGGTTCAGGCCGCAGTGAGCTGTGCTTGTGACACTACACTCCAGCCTGAGTGATAGAGCAAGATCCTATCTCTAGCCAGAAAAAAAAGGGAGGTGGGGGAGAGGGAAAGAGAGATGAGTACAGTAGCACTCATAGCAGCAGTAGTTGTTGTTGTTGTTGTTGTTGTTTTTTTTTTTTAAAGATGGAGTCTTCCTCCGTCACCCAGGCTGGAGTGCCGTGGTGCAATCTTGGCTCACTGCAACCTCCGCCTCCCAGGTTCAGGCGATTCTCTTGCCTCAGCCTCTCAAGTAGCTCGGATTACAGGTGTCTACCACCACGCCTGGCTGATTTTTTTGTATTTTTAGTAGAGGTGGGATTTCATCATATTGGCCAAGCTGGTCTCAAAGTCCTGACCTTGTGATCCACCTGCCCCGGCCTCCCAAAGTGCTGGGATTACAGGCGTGAGCCGCCTCACCAGCCAGCAGCAGCAGTATTTTTTAAGAAACCCGAAGTAGGGGTTAAAGTCATTCACTAGTAGTGTATTCATACACAGTGGCCATAAAGCTGTGTCTATGGCTACACATAAGTACCATGCACTCTGCCGGGCCACTGGAGCTCCAGTTTCATAGAACAGCATGAATGAATCTTGCAGACATCAAATTCAGAGAAAGAAGCCAGACACAAAAGAAATATGTCACAGTAGCATTTTATATCATTCCCTTAAACAGGCACAATTGAACTCTGGCGTTCAAAGAGATAACCGCATTGTTTTATAATAGCTAAAACCTGGAAATAATCCAAACGTCTAGGGTGTGGTTGAATAACTTGTATATTCAGGCAACCCAATACTAGATAATGAAAATGAACAAACCTAAACATGCAGCAACATTGGAGAATTTTATTTTTTATTTTTATTCTTTTGAGATGGAGTCTCTCTCTGTTGCCCAGGCTGGAGTGCAGTGGTACAATCTCGGCTCACTGCAACCTCCACCTCCTGGGTTCAAGCAATTCTCCGCCTCAGCCTCCCAAGTAGCTGAGATTGCAGGCATCTGGTACCACACCCAGCTAATTTTTGTATTTTTAGTAGAGACGGGGTTTCACCATCTTGGACAGTCTGGTCTTGAACTTCTGACCTCGTGATCCACCTGCCTTGGCCTCCCAAAGTGCTGGGATGACAGGTGTGAGCCACTGCACCCGGTGGGTGAATTTTATAAACACAAGGTTGAATGATAGACACCAGACACAAAATAATGTATTATTCCACTGACATAAATTCCAAACACAAGCAAAACTGGACTATCATGTTAGTCAGGATATGTGATATCAGTGAGGTGAAGGGAGTGGGTAGTGACTGAGAGGAGCAGAAGAGTGTCTGGGCGATGCAGATTTTGTGATAATCCCTTGAGTTATACATTCATGCTTTGTGTACATTTCTCTTTGTATGTTTCATCTCACAGTTTTAAAAGACTTAGCAAAGTGAGAGAGAGCCTGTTCTGGTTTCTACTGTTGCATGACAGGTGAGCCCCAAAACTGGGGCTTAGCATGGGAGGGTTTTTGGCTTCATCCAGGAAGGAATTTAAGGACAGGCTGGTGGTGTTAGACAGGCCTCTTTTATTGAAGGGTATGGCTCTTTGCAGAGCAGGGCTAACTCACAGGCAGTACACCCAGAATGGACATGGCATGGGCTCTTGGCAGCGGCATTTATATTCATACAAATGCATTTTTAATTACATGGAAATTAAGGGGGCAGGGCAATGCAGATAGAGGGAGCATTATTTAGAACTTTCTAGGAAAGGGGCAGTAACTTCTGGGTTGTTGCCATTGCATTTGTAACTGTCATGGCCCTGGTGGGAATGTCTTATGCAAATGAGCAAGGACATCTTGGGATCACCTTAGTGGCCATCGGCTGGTTCCTGCTGGTTTCTTCACTTCCTCCTGTCTAGACCCATTTTGGTCAGCAGGGTTGTGACCAGAAAAAAAGTCCTGCCAGTCTCCTACCTCACTACTGCTTGAGTTCACACCCCAGCTTTGCTGCCGTCCAGCTGTGTAACTTTAGGCAATTTCCTTAATAGCTGTCAGCCTCACCTTCATATCTGTAAAGTGAAGGTAGTAATCCAATCTATTCTGTGAGATTTGTTGTAAAGCTTGGACAAATATTGGAATCTTTGCCAAGCTGCAAAGCACTTTACAACAACAGCTGGCATACAGTAAGGGCTGAGTAATCGCATATTCCTGCTATTATTTTTATGGTTACCATTGCCAGTTTATTTGTTCAGATGAATTGTAAACTCCTATTGGAATTACATTGTATTTATAAATCTATCCTAGCTCTCCATGTAGATGAGTTTTTGTTTAGGTCTCTTAGAAAAGTTTATTTTATTCACTGTCCTGATGCTATTTCATAATTTAATCATTAGGCATTTATATTTTTGTGTCTTATTTATATGTATTTTTTGAGACATAGTCTTGCTGGAGTGCAGTGGTTCGATCATGGTTCACTGCAGCCTCCACGTCCCAAGCTCAAGCAATCCTCCGGCTTCAGCCATGCCCACCTATTGTGTTTTTTGTAGTGATGGGGTCTGTTTATGTTGCCTAGGCTGAACTCGAATTCCTGGCCGCAAGCAATCCTCCCACCTTGGCCTTCCAATGTGCTGGGATTACGGGCATGAGCCACTGCACCTGGGCATTTTATAGATGCATTTTGTAGTTGTAAGTAGAATATGGTTTCTCTTGAATTTTGTAATTGCTGATTGCTGGCATGTAATAGCTAATACCTGATGATATGATTCACTGCTATCAAGCTTTGTGCTAGATTTCACAAACTAAATGCGAGATTCAGGTAGAGACTAAGAACAGAGAGGTAACGATATCTAGAACACGTGTTGGGATTCATTCTGCCCCCAGTGTTCACATTTAACTCACTACTGTGTGCTTGGAAAGCTGTTGATTTTTATATTTTTATTTGGTAACTGCCACTTTCCCCTAAACTCATTTTTAGTTGATTCTCTTCAGTTTCCAAGAAGCCAGTTATGTTATTTACAATTAATTATTTTTTGTATATTCTCCAGCAATTCTTAGCCTGGCCTTGTTGCTTTGATTATAACTTGTAGGAAAATGTTTTTTAGGAAAGGGTGGAAATTATTCTGTTAGTCCAACTAAATAGTAATGCATTTATTTATTTATTTATTTATTTGAGATAGAGTGCTAGCACACTGGCACAATCTTGGCTCATTGCAACCTTCGCCTCCTGGGTTCAAGCAGTTCTCTTGCCTCAGCCTCCCGAATAGCTGGGATTACAGGCGCCTGCCATCACTCCCTGCTAATTGCTGTGTTTTTTAGTAGAGATGGGGTTTCAAGAAATTGGCCAGGCTGGTCTCAAACTCCTGACCTCAAGTGAACCACCCACACCAGCCTCACAAAGTGTTGAGATTACAGGTGGGAGCCACCGCGCCCAACTCCTCTGTTTTTTAAATGAGTAAAAATAGCATTAACTATTGACTGGAGAGTGTTGTAGATTTTTTTTTTTTAATGTTAAGGTTGTGCTTTTTTAATTAGTGAATTTACCAAATGGCATTTGATTTGCTCATTCTGGTTCGTTTTAAAAGCAAGGATGGCTTTTAAACTATATCAAATACCTTTGGGTGTCTATGAAGATGATCATGTGGTTTTTCTGTGTTGAACTACTAGTGTAATGAATTGTCTTACTGTATAGCCTAATATTGAATTGTCTTTGCATTCCCAGAATTTTTAACAGAATGCTGAATTTTACTTGCTAAAATTTCTATAAGATCTTTACATGTGTAAGTATGAGTGAGATTGGTGTGCAGTTTCCTACTACTTTTGTTAGCTTTTGGCACTGGAAGGGTTCTAAGTATGTAAAGGGAATCGGGAAGATTCTGTCTTTCCTTGCGTTACATACTGCGTTTTAGAAGGAGCTTTTGAGTGTACATGAGTAAATATGCTTGGAAAACATGAATTTCTGCTGTGGCTTCCCAATATTCCTTATTAACAATCTCTTGGTTTTCTTCAATGAAGATTTCAAGTGTTTCTTCTTTTTTGTTAATGTTGGAAGTTTTCAAGCATAGACCAAAGTAATGAGATTCGTGTCATTTTCTGCATCCCTTTCACTTTGTTTTTTTCTTGAGTATTTTGATTCTTGCTACTTAAGGTATGGTTTGAGGGTTAGCAGCCTGGGTGTTACCTGGGTGTTTGCTACAGATGCATGTAATCATGTACATAGAACCACATATATCCCGTCACCTTTGCCACAGTCTGTTGGTTACAGGCAAGTCACAGGTCCTGCACCTACTCAAGGGGTGGGTCTCACTTTAGATTTTAAGCTGTTATTATTATTATTGAGACAGAGTCTTGCTCTGTTGCCCAGGCTGGAGTGCAGTGGCATGATCTTGGCTCACTGCAACCTCCACCTCCGAGGTTCAAATGATTCTCCTGGCTCAGCCTCCCAAGTAGCTGGGATGACAGGTGCGTGCCACCACACCTAGCTAATTTTTGTATTTTTAGTAGAGACGGGGTTTCACCATGTTGGGCAGGCTGGTCTCAAACTCCTGACCTCAGGTGATCCGCCTGCCTTGGCCTCCCAAAGTGCTGGCATTACAGACGTGAGCCACCACATTCAGCCGTAAACCATTATTAATAATGTTGTCCTGAGATTTTTTATTGTGTTTGAATTTTTAATCATTTGTTTTAGGTTCTAGAACTGAGCTACAAGGTCAGAGTATAAGCTTTTTAAAGGCTTTAATGCCTATCGTCTAATTACGTTTTCAGAAATCTAGCTTGGCACAGTGGTGTGCGCCTGTAATACCAGCCCTTTGGAAGCCTGAGGCAGGAGGGTCACTTGAGGCCAAGGGTTCAAGACCAGCCTGGATAACATAGCAAGACCTCATGTCTAAAAAATTTTTTAAAACTTAGTTGGGCTTAATGGCATGTGCCTGTAGTCCCAGCTACTTGGGTGGCCGAGGCAGGAGGATAGGGTCACTTGTGCCCAGGAGATTGAGGCTGTGATGAGCTATGGTTGCATCACTGAACTCCAGCCTGGATAACAGCGCCAGACCCTGTTTCTAAAAAAAGAAAGAAAGAAAAGAAAACCAGTTCCTCTTGTGTTCATATGGCACACAAATGGCAGCACTGACAATCCATCCGTGTGCCTTTTCTGCCAGCAAGAAATGCCAAGTGATCATTAAATAATGAGGGAATGGGAACGGGGACAGGACTTATCAACAATTCTTGTCACTAACAACTTGGGTGATAATTACCTGAAAGCCTAAAGGGTATTTGAATGAATTTTTTATAGCCTAACACTGTTTGATCAGTTTATCATTCCTTACTAAACGAAATTCAGTGTGTCTGTGTCGAGAACCTTTGGGTGCCTGGCATGGTGCTAGATGTTGTGGGTGAGAGAAAAGAAATATATCAATATCTCATGTGCCTTCCATAGGTATGTTAGAATCATACCGTAGCATTTATTTTTGTTTCATCTTTCCTCAAAGTATAGCTTCAGTTTACAAAAGTTTGTCATGAGTTTTGCCTGCCCTGGGTTCTCTGGGTTGAAAAAGCTTGAGAAACCCTCTAGGTTATAGATGGTTCACCAAGATAACAACGAAGTTGACTTTTCCTTTGTTTTAGCAACAACGAACTGTCTACAGACTGACACTTGTGAAAGCGTGGAACGTGGACGAGCTCCAGGCCTACGCGCAGCTCGTGTCCCTGGGGAATCCTGACTTCATCGAAGTGAAGGTAGGCCTCTACTGGCTCTGCTGGCCGTGGTGGAGTGAAAAAAAGAATCGTGGTGCTTCACTGGCCGTGGTGCTGTTAAAACCCTGTAGAACTCTGGAGGAGGTCTCAGGAATCGTATCGATGTATTCATGTCGTGATCAGTGTTCATCAAGAACCTGGCGTTGTTCTAGGCCTTGGGGATAACAGCAGTCAGGAAGACTAAGCTCTTGCTCTTATAAAGCTAGTATTTCAGTGGGAGGATAGACAGTCGACACAAAATGAGTAATTAAAAGCCAGGGAGTGACATGAATATGCTGAGAAATAGAATAGTGTGGTGGTGAGTAATTGGTTGGCTTTTACATAAACCTTTATTTCAGACATATACAGAAGTAAAGAGATTGGTCTAATGAACCCCCACACACCCATCATTCACCTTCAAAAGTGATCAACTCATGACCCAGAGTTGTTTCAATTATACCTTTACACATTTTCTATGCTCTTAGCCCAGATTATTTTAAAGCAAACCACCAAAATTATATCATTTAATTGTTTTGTTTCATTTGTTTGTGAAATGAAAGAAAATTTAAGGCAAACCACCAAAATTATACCATTTGTTTTGTTTCATTATATCATTTAATTGTTTTGTTTTCATAATTGTTTCAGCATATATCCCTAAAAGATATGTACTCTTATTTGCTTTATTTTAAAATTTAGTTTAATTTAATCTTGAGGTAGGGACTTGCTCTGTCACCAGGCTAGAGTGCAGTGGTATGATCATAGCTCACTGCAGCCTCTAACTCCTGGGCTTCAGCAATCCTCCTGCCTCAGCCTCCCAAGTAGCTGGGACTAGAGGTACACGCAACTATGCCTGGGTATTTTTTTGTCGAGAGAAAGCCTCACTGTATTACCCAGGCTGCTCTCAAACTCCTGGCCTCCAGTGACCCTCTTGCCTTGGCTTCTCAAAGTGCTTGGGTTATAGGTGTGAGCTACTGTGCCCAGCTGATGTGTATTCTTTTCTCACCCTGTCGCCAGGCTGGAGTGCAGTGGCGCAATCTCGGCTCACTGCAACCTCCGCCTCCTGGGTTCAAGCGATTCTCCTGCCTCAGCCTCCGGAGTAGCTGGGGATTACAGGCGCCCACCACCACGCCCAGCTAATTTTTGTAGTTTTAGTAGAGACAGGGTTTCACAATGATGGCCAGGATGGTCTCGATCTCTTGACCTCGTCATCTGCCCGCGTTGGCCTCCTAAAGTCCTGGGATTACAATTGTGAGCCACCGTGCCCAGCCCCAGCTGATGTGTATTCTTCTTAAACAGCTATTCAGAGTGCTGGGCTCGTACCTAAAAATTTTCAAGTAAAAATTGTAATTTCCTCTTCCATGTGTTTTTTTCCTCTTATAAATCCTTTTTGCTGTAGAAAATGGATCGTGCATCTTGGCTGATCCCCCCTGTATTTGTACTTTAGGTTTTGTTGAGTGCATGCTCCTCTGCTTCCTGTATTTCCTGTGGATTGGTGCCTATAGTTAGATCAGGAGGGGACTGATTAAATTCAGGGGTGCATGTGTGTGTGGGTTTGTTTGTATTTCAAGAATATTTCGTTGGTGGTCTTGTATATTCCAATCAGGAGTCACATAATATCTGCTTGCCTCTCATATTTTTCCAAGTGTTTCTTTGTGATAGATTCCTATGAGTGTATTGCTGGGTCAAAGGGTAATTGCTTCTGTTATTTTACTACATATGGTGGTTGACTGTTTTAGGGAAGCTTTTCAAAGATGACCTTTCATTTTATTTTATTTTATTTTTTGTTTTTTGAGATGAAGTCTTGCTCTGTCACCCAGGCTGTAGTGCAGTGGTGCAATCTCTGCCTCCCGGGTTCAAGTGATTCTCCTCCCTCGATCTCACAAGTAGCTGGTACTATAGGCAGCCACCACCGCACCCGGCTAACTTTTGTATTTTTAGTAGAGACGGGGTTTTACCATGTTGGCCAGGCTGGTTTCGAACTCCTGACCTCGAGTGCTTCATCCACCTCAGCCTCCCAAAGTGCGGGGATTGCAGGGATTAGCGCCACTGGGCCCAGCCTGAGATGCCATTTTGAAAACTGATACATAAATGATAAGCAGCTCCATAAGCAGAAGCCTGGGGTAAGAGCTCTCCGGGCAGATGGCGCTAGCGCACAGAGGTCCTGTGCTATGCTAGCGGAGTGGCTGAGGTTGGCAGTGGTACAGGATGAATCAGAGCAGTGGGCTAGGGCAGCTTTTATGAGGCCTTTCAAACAAAGATAAGGGGATTGGATTTTAACCTAAGTTTGATGGTAAGCTTTTTAAATATAGGTGCACTAGGAAAGGGCATGAAGATGGGGAGAGATGCAGTCTGATTTGTGGTTGTGAAAGATTGCCCCACTGCTGCTGCATGACTTGGTTATAGAGGGCAGTAGAGTAGGCAGAACAGCCACGAACTGAGTGGTTAGTCCAAGCAAGAGATGGTTTGGGGAGTCAGTGGAACCAGGGCTGGAGAGCAGTGGGTACATTTAGGATTCGTTTTGGAAGCAGAACCAATAAAACTTTTTGCCTGAGTAGAGGTACAGGCTCAAAGAAAAAGGAATCAAGAACAACACCTGAGTTTTTGGCTCAAGCCACTGTGTGGACGGTGGAACTGTTTGCTGCGATACAGAAAACCAGCGGGGAAAAGGGGACACATTTGGGGAGAAATTTTGAGCTCCCTGGTGGCCATGTTAAACTTGAGATAGCTTTTAAATATCCAAGTAGAAGATTAAATAGGTCGTACGTTTTACAAGCTCGAAGTTTCAGGGATGAGACAGGGCTGGAAACAACCATTTGGAAGTAATGGCTTTTCTGGGCAACGAACAGCCCATAAGACAGAAGTGCTGGGAGCTGTCCGCTCTTTTCCGTCTATGGCTTTGAAACTGAGCACGCTCTGCGTCGTATCAGAGGTGTTTTAGAGTTTTACAGCTGTCTTTTGGCGAGTTTAGCTTTTGGTAGTACTCTGGAGGGGTGGGCAGGTGGGAACGGATGAAATACTGCTGTCTGTGTAGGTAACATTTTATCTCTGGTCAGGCCGAAGACACTCTTAAAATTGCTCTTAATTTCAAAAGTCTGCTCTTGGCAGGAGCTCTAATGATGCAAAGACACAGACTGTAGCTCAAGCCAACCCTGCCAACATCAGAAACCAGTGTTGTTTTAATTTATGATTTAGCTATTAAAGAACGCTGCCTCAAATTATGTAGCAGTAAAACCTCTATTATAATAAAGAAGCTTGGCTGGATCTCCCCTTTCTTCATTTCCTTCCTTTCTTCCTCTCCGCTCTGCCTCTCCCCGCTCCTTCCTTCCTTTCACACTCATGTTTTTCTACAAAGGACAAGGTATTTTAAATCTAAAAAAAAAAAAATCAGTCAACATTATTTTTTAAAGAAAGACAGCTACTTGGTAAACAGTGTAATTCCCTGATGGGTATTATTTGGTTTGCCAGTCTGTGAGCATCACTAGAAAATAGATAAAGCCTTCTGTCTATAGCTGAGATGTTTTGTTTTATTTTTCTGAGACAGTCTTGCTCCGTTGCCCAGGCTGGAGTGCAGTGGTGCAATCATGGCTCACAGCAGTGTCCAACTCCTGGGCTCAAGTGATCCTCCCACCTCAGCCTCCCAAGTAGCTGGGACGACGGGTGCACACCGCCACGCCTGGCTAATTCAAAAAATTTTTGTAATTATAGAGATTGGGTCTCACTATGTTGCCCATGCTGGTCTTGAACTCCTGGCATCAAGCAGTCCTCCTATGTTGGCCTCCCAAAGTGCTGGGATTACAGACATGAGCCACTGCACCCAGCCTAGCTAAGATGCTATAAACAACAAAGTTTTCTTTCACAATTTCTGTTTTACTATTTTGTCGCTGCATTCAACAATGTTTTTGAGCTCTCTCCATGTGATAAGCCTTATTAAAGCACTAGAGATGAAAAATTTTATGTGAATGTGCTATTTGGGAAATGAATGTTTTATTGAAAATAGACACAAATCTGTCAAAGTAAAATAACCTACTCTGACAGATTTTAGTTAAAAACTCTTGGAGAAATGATCGCCCAGGCTGGAGGTGCAGTGGCACAATCTTGGCTCACTGCAACCTCCGCCTCTCAGGTTCAAGCAATTCTCATGCCTCAGCCACCCAAATAACTGGGATTGCAGGTGTACACCACCATGCTTGGCCAATTTTTGTACTTTTTGTGGAGACGTGGTCTTGCCATGTTGCCCAGGCTGGTCTTGAACTCCTGAGCTCAGGCAGTCTGCCCACTGTGGCCTCCCAAAGTGCTGGGTTACAGGAGTGAGCCACTCTGCCCAGCTTAAAATCAATCTCGTGATGATAAAATATAACTTAATAGATAACAGTTTGTGTTACATCAGAGGAAGGCACAGTCAGTCATTTCCTAGCTTTCCTAGAAGGCCCCAGGGAGAAATGTCCTGCAGTGAATGTCAAATGCCTGGTCACTGGAGGGTTCCATCTCATGCTTTGTTAACTCACCTGTCATTTGTCCAGCAAGTTAATGAGGTGTCTTCCTTTGATGTCATAGTAGCAAAAGGGATGTTTACGGAATATAACACACTGCTACTCAGAGGCAAAACAAATTACAGAGTAATATTGGTTATGCAGTTCCATTTTCTTTTTTAAAAAAATTTTTATTTTTAAGTTCTTGATTGTGTTTTCAGTGTTGTATGTTCAAATGTATTTATGGAAGGATATATGTCAGATTGTTAACAGTGTTCTATTTGGGAGAAGGGGAAGGAAAGGTTTATTTTACGTTTTGTAATTATGTATTGTGTGGATTATTACAATGAGTAAAAGACAAGTGAAATCAGTAAATGGAGAAGGCATGCTTTTCCTGTTCAATAGGATTAAACTACAGAATATCTGAAAAGACATCTTTTTGTTGTTATTGTCTTACTAATTAAAGTTAAAAATTTCTGAAATAGAGGAGTTTTAAAAATTATTGGCTGGGCACAGTAGCTCATGCCTGTAATCCAGCACTTTGGAAGGCCGAGGCAAGCGAATCACTTACGGTTAGGAGTTTGAGACCAGCCTGGCCAATATGGTGAAACCCTGTCTCTACTAAAAATACATAAATTAGCTGGGTGTGGTGACAGGTGCCTTAACCCCAGCTACTTGGGAGGCTGAGGCAGGAGAATTTCTTGAACCCAGGAGGATAATAAGTCCTCTCCATAAAACATTTGATAAGAACTAGCAATATGGTAGGCTATAACCTCAAACCTCTCTAAGGATTAACATTTAGAAGTGAACCTGTTATGAAAACCGTACATTTGGGAAGGTACATATCTGTCAGGGCCGAAAGGGAGACACTCTAGGAGCTAGAAGGAAAGAGATCATTCTGGAGGCACTCCGTGGTTCCAGATGATAGGATTTGGGATTAAAGCACAGAAGACTAGGCCCTTTCACCTTCAATGAAAGGATAGATTAGGGAAAAACTCACCACGGACACAGTAACAGCTGGAAGGTTTTTTCCTTACCTGCAAAGAACAGTTCTCTCCAGGGCCTTACCGTCACTCAAAGGGCCTTGGAGGTCAAATTTAATATTATAGTACACCAAGGTCATATAAATGCCCCCAAGATGTGAAATCAGTAATACAGATTGGCCCTAGATTCGTGGATATGCCTGGAGCTTCCTGCAGACACAAACCCAATGCTGTTCATTCCCTTTGTATTTCAGTTGAGTTGCCTATCTTTTTGTTATTAAGTTCCTTGACTTTAAAATGGAAACACACACGCATGTGTATGTGCGTGCATTCAGAGTATTGTACTGAACTGTTTATACGTTGCTAAATCTACTTTGAGGAAAGTTTCTGACATGTATGTATCTCCCTATTCAACTTGTTTTTCTCATTTTGCTTGTAGCACCAATCTCATTGGATTTAGGAAACTCTGCCTTCCTTTTTCTATCTAGTCTGTGCATATGTTCTCACTTATTTGTGAGTCGAAGGAAAAATCATCTTAACTTTGGTCATATAAGTGGTTGCATTAACACCCTTGGGTCAGGAAGGGCAATGTAAATGTGGGAGTAGTGTCATGGACAGACACGCCCTTGGCATCTTTTCTCCCTGATGTGTGCGTGTGTGTGTGTGCGTGTGTGTACTTGTGTGTATTGTGTGCATGTGCACGCCCGTGCATGTGTGTCAGTGTGTGTGTTGTGTGCATGTGTGTGAGTTGTGTGTGTGTTTGCATGTGTGTGCGTCCGTGTGTGTGTTGTGTGCATGTGCACGCCCGTGCATGTGTGTTGTGTGCATGTTTGTGTGTGTGTTGTGTGCATGTGTGAATGTGTATGTGTATGTGTTGTGTGCATGTGTGTCAGTGTGTGTGTTGTGTGCATGTGTGTGCGTCCGTGTGTGTGTGTTGTGTGCATGTGTGAGTGTGTGTGTGCGCGTGTCAGGTCTGGGGTCTCCCATAGTCTGCACACACTGGAGCCTCACGCGGGGCGAGAGGCAGTGCACAGTTTCAATACCTCCCTAAAATGTACCAGTGTAGCCTTGGGTGGGTTATTTATCCTCCTTGAGCCTAAATTCTGTCAATATTAAAATTAGAATAAGAATATCTCTTTAATAAGTTTGTTTGAGAATTCAATGCAGTAATGTAGGCCCGGATTCAGTAAGAATTTAGGTCACTTTCCATTCAGCACATTTGTTTAAAAGAAATCAATAGAGGCTATTTCTTTATTTTATGGATTTCCTCTTTTCTTTCATTACCAGTCTTGTACAATATTTTTCTACGATATTCCTTGTAAATTGGCATGTATTTTAGCTTCATTAGGCTTAAGGAGCCCTTTATTTCCTAGCCCGAGAATCTTCCTTGTCATTATCTGCTTGCTTGCTTGTGAAAAGTTTTCGTGTTAACCGTGTGTCTTGCTGAAAACTTTTGTAACACAACACTGTGTATTCTCTGCCTAGCATTACACCTTGAGAAGAGGAGGTGCTCAGTAATGATTTGTGTCAAATGATTTAAAGCACCTGAGCTGTGCATAGTGCTCAATCCTTGCAGAATGCACCCTGCAAAATGATTGTCTTAGCATAGCCTCTGTCTCCCCAGCAAAGGTGAGGAACACAGTCGGTTTTTCTTGTACTTAGCAGTCTCTAAGCAGCGCTTATCAGCTGGTTTGTAACTGTTACAGAGTAGAAAACTCCTGAATAATGCGAATGAAATGTAGTATTGGATTAGAAAAGAGTTGTGGAGTTTAATGTCATAGAAGAATGTCTGACTTGGTTTTTCATTCATTTAGCATAGATTGATTTGGGGTGCCAAGAAGAGCAAGGCACAGCCCTTGCCCTTGAAGGGCTCAGAGTTTAGTGCTTCGTTTTACCAGTTACCTGGTAACAGATAACTGCACAGGATATAATAAGATTGGGGTCAGAAAGGGTGGAGGTTCCTGAGCGGAGGTTAAAGAAGTGATGGGTCGTTTTAGCCAGGTGCAGACGGGATGCTGAGTGGGCAGTCCATCTCTAGACTTACTTGTGTGTATGGCCAAAGACAGGCTTGAATGGCTGATGGTTTATTGTTAGCACAAGCTACAGAGGCAGGTGGAGAAGGCCTCGTGCCATGGTGAGAAGCTTGGGCTGCTTTAAAGGGAGTTATTGAAGCATTTTTAGGATAAAGGAATGAAGTGTTTGGGGTACATTGTGGGAAAAAAATCATTAAGTCATTATTTCCTTTCTCATCAAACTCCAGCGGACAAAAAACAGTATGAGGAGTCTTTTGACATCCAGTTGGTTTAATTAGAATAGCAAGTAGTCAAACCAGCGAAATACTGCTCTTCCCACAGACCCTGAATCCCAAGGCAAACTCTCCAGGCAGCCAGTGAGGAAGACCTTATGGCCCCGTCTTATCGTAGTCTGTTTGCATTGCTATAAAGGAGTACCTGAGGCTGCATAACTTATAAGGAGGTTTATTTGGCTCATGGTTTTATAGGCTCTGCAAGAAGCATGGTGCCAGTCGCTGCTGTGGTGTGGGGGCCTCAGGCATGCTTTCAATCATGGCAGAAGGCAGAGAGAGAGAGACAGACAGACAGGCAGACAGATAGATGGACACGGCCCTCGTGACCCAAACACCTCCCATTAGGCTCCACCTCAACACTGGGGATCCCATTTCAGCATGAGTTTTGAAGGCTCAGATACCCACAGTGTAGCAGCCCCCATCTCCTAGGCAGTGGGGTGTAAAGTGAACCAGGGTGTAAAGCCACCAGGGTGTAAAAGTGAGGGTTATGCTTTTCACTGCAAACTCAAAGATGCATAAATGATCTCGTTCTGCTTGTTGCTCCTCAGCCTGCAGGTCCTGGCGTGAGTAACTTCGTTTTTCCATCGCCACACTGTACCCATCTGTTTTCCTCAGACTGTGCTTTACTCAAAGTTTTGGGTGAAGAACATGCTGCTTCTGATAAGTGGAGTTGGGGCTGAGGGTGAGAGTGGATGAGAAGGTGGCAGACAGCCGTGGTGCGAAGGGAAAGCTTTTTAGATAATGCTGCGCTCAGGAATGAAGTCAGGGCAAGCCTTCGGGAGACTAGACTGGACGAGTGTGGGATGAAGTGGGGCGGTCACAGCAGAGAGGACACCAGACAGAGGCACTGGGTGCCTGAATGAGGGCTTGGGGTCCTGGAGGTGACCCCCAGTCCAAGTCACCAAGACCGTTTCTGTCACGGTGCAGGTTTCGGCTCCGTAGTTGACTCAGGAAGTTACCCGGGACTGCTTCCCTCAGAGGGGTTTTGTTTGTTTGTTTTTGTTTGTTTTGAGACAGAGACTCTCTCTGTCACCCAGGCTGGAGTGCAGTGGCACGATCTCAGCTTACTGCAACCTCTGCCTCCAGGGTTCAAGTGATTCTCGTTTCTCAGCCTCCTGAGTAGCTGGAATTACAGGTGTGCACCCCCACACTCAGCTTATTTTTGTATTTTTAGTAGAGATGGGGTTTCACTATGTTGGCCAGGCTGGTCTCGGATTCCTGACCTCAAGTGATTGATCTGCCCACCTTGGCCTCCCAGAGAGCTGGGATTATAGGCATGAGCCACCGTGGCTAGCCTCCACAGTGGGTTTTATCTGGCTAAAATGAGAACTTTTATGTGAAAATACCATAAAGCATCACAGAGTTGTAAGGAATGGTGAAGTCGTGATAATGAGCTGCAGCAGGCATCCTCCCATTCCATTCCCAAACCGAATCTCCCCTCAATGTTTCATGACTGTTTTGCTGAGTAATAAAGTATTAAAATATTTTCAAAAGCTCTTGTCATGAAGATAAGAGCTTATCTAAAAACTCTGTGATTCAGTGGGCTAACTTTTTAAATATTAAAAGGAAAGTCCTTTGAAGTAGCTGCTGCATACATGGTTATTTGTGTAATTGACACATCATAAGCAGTATTTAAACTGAGGTAGAGTACCCTTTTATGACTAATGTGGCTTATCAATAAATCATCTCCACGTTGTTTATGCACTTGGGTAAAGTTAGTTTTTCAGCCATGCTTTTGTGATGAGTTTTTGAACCATATCATTATATGTCTCTTTATTTACCTTAAGCTCTGTGACTGAGCAAAAGCTGCTCACTGCCTGATGCTCTAGAAGCCAGTATTTGAGGGAGGAAAAAAGCTTTTTTATTGCAAGTCAACTAATAAAGAGACATTAGTCCAGCTCAAATTTGTCTCCCTGTGTGGTCTTAAGGCAGTGACTTTATTAGAAAAGGTGCAGGGGATAGAGTCTCGGATTAATGAATGGTGGAAGGAAAGGGGAGATCTGGAAAGTCCTCGGACAGGTCCGGTTGTCGATTTCATTATGCTTCCTCTTGGATTGCATATGCAAATTCACGGGGAGTTAGTATGAAACATGGCGGAAATTCGGGCTGTGGCGTCAGCAAGCTCTTTCTATGCAGACTCCATGGGCCATGTTGGTTCCAACCAATTCCAGCCAGTTTTTTTTTAAATCTCACAAACAGAGGGAGTTTTAGCGTTTTACTAAGTTGTTTCTTTTCTTATACTGCCATCCAGCAAATGCAAAAATTTCTGTTAGTCAGTGGTTTCTTTAACTTCTCTAGGGTGCAGTTTCAGCTCCGACTCAGTTTAATGAATTCTCTAAATCACTGGGCAAACCGAGAAGATTCTCTTATTTAGTGTAATTAAGCTGGGTACTGTGGTTTATATTCCACAAAGGCCATCTCACTTTAGTGCACCAGTAATCTTTTTGAACAGCTGCCTTGAGTCGAGTGTTTGGCAAAGCTCATGTGAGTCTTCATCCAAATCCCAACTCTGCCGTCAGGGTCAGGGTCACTCTGCTCATTTGTGGGTTTTTAAAAATTCAGTGTCAGCCGGGTGGGTGTGGTGGCTCACACCTGTAATCCCAGTACACAGGAAGGCGAGATGGGCAGATCATTTGAGGTCAGGAGTTCAAGACCAGCCTGGTCAACATGGTGAAACCCTGTCTCTACTAAAAATATAAAAATTAGCCTGGTGTGGTAACATGTGCCTGTATTCTCAGCTATGTGGGAGACTGAGGTAGGAGAATCGCTTCAACCCAGGAGGTGGAGGCTGCTGTGAGCCAGGATCGTGCCAGTGCACTCCAGGCTGGTTAACAAGAGCCAGACTCTGTCTCAAAAAACAAAACAACAACAAATGTCAATTTGTTGACATAACAAATGTCATTCTGCATTCTCAAATTTGTCTGTGGTGTGTGTGTCCTGTCTCTATATGTATTTGTGTATGTGTGTGTATGTATGTGTGTATGTGTGTGTGTGAGAGAGAGAATGAATGTGTATGAGGGGTGCACATGCCTTTCTCCCCACTCCCTCCTCCTCAGTTATTTCCCACTTAGTGGAATCATATCTGGGATGTTCAAAGAACTTGTTGAGAAAAGTTTGATTTGGGGGTATTGGAAGAGTCCACAGAGTTAATATTTATTTCAAGAAATAAGATAAATCTTTTATTGTTAGAAAATTAATCATTTACCATTATGTAATTTAACAAATAGATAGTTATGAAATTTTGGGTCTTGTATGCCTGGGCTGTCAGGTGGAGTCCAAAAGAGTTAGACAGTTTATCTTTCTGCAGTTGTACTTACGAGGAATTTCTGTGTTGGTGAAATACATGTGTGTATATGTAGTTGTGTGTAAAGGAATATAGGTACATACACAAATATATTTCCCTTTTGGCATGATTGTTTATACAACCATATCCAAAGTGCATTACAAAATGAACTTCTTAAAGAATAATTTTAGGCCAAGTGTAGTGGCTCACGCTTGTGATCCCAGCACTTTGGGAGGCTGAGGCAGGTGAATTGCCTGAGGCCAGGAATTCAAGACCAGCCTGGCCAACATGGTGAAACCCCATCTCTATTAAAAATACAAAAATTAGCCAGGCATGGTGGCAGGTGCCTGTAATCCCAGCTACTCGGGAGGCTGAGGCACTAGATGATCTTGAACCCAGGGGTCGGAGGTTGTGGTGAGCTGAGATTGTGCCACTATACTCCAGCCTGGGTGACAGACCGAGACTCTGTCTCAAAAAAAAAAAAATTTTTTTTTAAAGGGATCCTCATCTGACACTTTAAGGAAAAAGTTTGCCAGCCTCAATCTCAATAATACTAGAAAATGGAACCTCAGCTTAATTTCCCAGTGAATCAATTACTTGGTCAGTGAATTTTTATGAGTGTCCACTGTGCCCCTGTCACTGTCCTAGAGGGTGATAAATCCTTCAGAATTCCTCAGTTATAGTGCACAGATGAATCTGAATCAAAAGACATGCTATTGATTCAAATACATTGTTGCGAGCAGGCAGCACAGACTGTGACACGGCAGAAAGCACAGGTGCTTAAGCCCCAGCGGTGTCGCAGGGTAGCAAGAGCATCAGCCTGCTGTCTTTGTCAGTAGCCCTTTATGATCTCCTGAGCAGGTGTTACCATCTCTACATCCACTTGCTTCACTTTGAAATGTGGCCTGGATTGCATTGGGTGGCCTCAAGAAGGCTTTCTGGCTCTGAAAGCCTTCCTCTACGATGTGCAAGTAGGTCTGTAGTCTCCTCTCTGACGGCTGTGCTGTTTCCACAGGGTGTTACCTACTGTGGAGAAAGTTCAGCAAGCAGCCTTACCATGGCCCACGTCCCCTGGCACGAGGAAGTGGTACAGTTTGTCCTCGAGCTGGTGGATCTGATCCCCGACTATGAAATTGCATGTGAACACGAACACTCTAATTGCCTCCTGATAGCACACAAAAAGGTAAGCCTAACTCAAACATGCATTCTTCTGTCCCTCTACCCTGCTGTTCTTTCCTTCTCTCTCTCTTTTCCTCTGACTTTGTTATAGGGATTATCTGCTTGTTTGCCACCTTTCGTAAAACAAACATTAAGAAAGTCCTAAATTCTGTGTGCTGGGCTCATAAACTCTTTTCTGTGTGAAATTGCTTCTTGTTTAGCCCTCATCTGGATATCTTGAAGTACTTTCTGGTTTGCAATTTTTAGGAGGAGCATTGTAACAAAACAAAAGCACAATATCCTTGTAACAACTTCTAGTCCTTTCCTAGAATGACAGGGAAAAGCTAAAATGGTTAATGGTCCCCATATGAGTTTCTAGCTGTCAGAAGCAATACTGAGGTATCTATCAAATTTTAGATTGCTTTGAATCTTGGCATCTGGAGAATTTTGTGTAAGATTTTAGTTTATAACACTATTTCCGTTTTTCCCCTTCAGTCCTTTTATTAGATAGAACAAGTACACAAATCTATCTTTCTTAACTAAATAACACCTACTAAAGGAAAAATCCAGTTCTTGATAGAGGTGGGCCACTAAAATAGTTTGTTAATTTTCTAGAGAAGTTCTGGAAATTTTCTTAGTCTTTATTTCTTTAAATACTTATTCTTTCTCATTTTTTTTCGTCTAGGACTCCAATTAAACATATGTTGGATTTCACTATATTTATTTTTTCATCTCTTACCTTCTCATTTGTGTTTTTTGTGCTTTTGTCTCTCCATCTCTCCATATTTCATTTTGGATAGTTTCTATTGATTCATATTCCAGTTCACTAAGTCTTGTTTCAGCTGTGTCTCCTATGCCATTAAACTCAACCATTAATTTTTTAATTTTAGATTTCGTGTTTTTTAATTGTATAATTTCTGCTTGGTTTATTTCAAATATCCTATTTTATATAATTTCTGTTTCACTGCTGAAGTTTTCAAGCTTGGCTTTTACCTTCTTGAGTACTGGAAGTGAGTTGTTTTATGGTTTGTATCTGATAACTCCAGTGTCTAAAGTTCCTGTGGGCTTGTTTCTGTTGTCTGTCATTTCTGCAAGTTCTCATTCATGTTGCCTTGTCTTCTCCTGTGCCTTGTTACCTGTGATTGTGTTCTGTACATTGCATTTAGAAGAGTATTTCTAGAAATCAAGTCAAGCCTAGGGACAGCAGATCTCTTCTGAGGTGTTTGAGATACGTGATTTAACCCTCTCACTTTTTCCACGTGGAAACTGAGGTCCGAATGGAGAGACTGGCTTAAATGGTTGTGTCAAACTGGAGCCACAGTCTTCTCTCCCCCTAGTCCACTGACGTTTTTTATGCTACAGGGCATCTTTCGAAACCATTGGCGGTATTCAAAGGAATATTTAAAACGACAATTTAATTTTAGTCCAATAGTTTACTTCACTCTATAAGATTTCTCCTCTCTTCCCATGAGGATAGAGGGAATAGATGGCAAACCATCTAATTCAAGACGATTCAGTTCTCTACGTGTTTATGGAATGTCTGCTGAGTTCTGGACACCAGGCCGTGCAGCAAGGCACACAGTGCTCAGACATGAAGAATGAAAGCCACAGGGTTAATTGAAAAGTAGACTTGGCACAATCTTACACCACCACGTGCTAACTGGGTGACTTCGTGCAGGTTCTTTCATCTTCTGTGGTGGACTGAACAAGAAGAGATTATGCATGGAGTCAGATTGAGCAGGGCTTCCGTCTTGACTCGTCTCTTTTTAGCTTCATCTGGAAAATGGGCATGTTGCTAGCTAAGGCCATTGCTATGAAACACTTCACAGCACCTGCCTCACAGCATGATTCAGTTGTTGCTGCTTCAGTTATTTTTATTTTTAGAAAACCAGCTAATTTGGTGCGTGCTTCATATGTGACACACACTGTCAAGTATATTTTTAAATCCTCACAGCTTCCCTGTAAGGTAGGTACTATTGAGACCTCTGTCTTTTTTTTTTTTCTTTTTCTTTTTAGACAGCGTCTTGCTCTGTTGCCCAGGCTGATGTGTAATGGTGCGATCTTGGCTCACTGCAACCTACACCTCCCGGGTTCAAGAGATTCTCCTGCCTCACCCTCCTGGGTAGCTGGGATTACAGGCATGCACCACCACAACTTGCTAATTATTGTATTTTTAGTAGAGACAGGGTTTCACCATGTTGGCTAGGCTGGTCTCGAACTCCTGACCTCAAGTGATCCACCCACTTCAGTCTCCCAAAGTTCTGGAATGACAGGCATGAGTCACCACGCCTGGCCTGACCTCTGTCTATGGATGAGAAACAGACACATAAAGGGGTTCAGTAACTTGCCCAAGAAGAAACAGCCAGTAAGGAGTAGAAATGGGATGTAAGCCCTGGCGTGACTCCAGAGCCTAGATTCCCTTCTTTCCTTCCTTCTTTTTCTTTTGTTTTAAATTTGGAAATTATTTCAGATTTACCAAAAAGTGCAATGAAAAATGTAGAACAAAGGACCCAGATCTGCAAAATCACCTGTTACCGTTTTTCTGCCATTTACTTGTTTGCGCGCGTGCACCCTCGCTGTCTCTCTCTCACGCTCTTGCTCTCTCTCCCTCCCTCCCTTCCCCTCTGCCCCACCGCATGCACGTGCACACATCTGCTGTCTTTTCTGAGCCATCTGAGGAATTGTTGCATTGGTCATGGTCCTTTGCCCCTACATGTTTCAGTGTGTATTTCTTAAGACTAGGAATATTCTCTCTTACAACCATAGTGCAGTCATCAACTTCTGCACGACTTTCATCTGCCACCCATATTCAGATTTTGTCAGCTCAGCCTGTAATGTCCTTTGTAGCACTTTCCCCTCCAGTTCATTCAGGATCTACTCTGCAGGACTCAGCAAACTTTTTTCATAAAGAAAATTTGGGCCAGGTGTGGTGGCTCATGCCTGTAATTCCAGCACTTAGGTAGGGAGGCTGAGGCAGGCACATCATTTGAGGTCAGGAGTTCAAGACCAGCCTGGCCAATGTGGTGAAACCCCATCTCTACTAAAAATACAAAAATTAGCCAGGCATGGTGGCAGACACCCGTAATCCCAGCTACTCGGGAGCCTGAGGAAGGAGAATGTCTTGAACCCAGGAGGCAGAGGTTGCAGTGAGCCGAGATCATGTCACACTCCAGCCTGGGCCACAGAGTGACTCCATCTCAAAAAGGTGATATAAAGTGAATATTTTAATTTTTATATAAAGGAAATATTTGAGGTTTGCAAGCCATATATAGTCTGTGTCAGATATGTTTAATATTTTTAGTATTTTGTATTTTTAGTATTTATTAAAAAATATTTAATATTTCTTATATTTTGTATTTTGTATCTTTGCTTGTTTACTCATTTTACAACCTTTTAAAAATGCAAAGACTGTGCATAAAACAGGTCTGTGAGCTAAGTGTAGCCAGATTGGGCCTACCAGCCCAGTTAACCAACCCTTAACCTAGGCCAGATACCACATTTTGTTCTCGTGTCTCTCTAGTCACCTTCAATTTGGAACATTTCCACAGTCTGTCTTTATCTTTTATTATGTTGGTATTTTAAAAGAATACAGTTTCATCCCTTCCCTTTCTTTTAATAGAAATGTTTCTTGGTGAGGCGCAGTGGCTTACACCTCTCATCTCAGAATTTTGGGAGGCTGAGGCAGGTGGATCCCTTGAGCCCAGGAGTTCAAGACCAGTCTGGGCAACATAGTGAGACCCCATCTCTATTTAAAAGTAGAAAAATTACCTAGGTGTGGTAGCACGAACCTGTAGTCCCAGCTACTTGTGGGGCTGAGGTGGGAAGGTCATCTGAACCCAGGAGGTCGAGGCTGCACTGAGCCATCCGTCACGCCACTGCATGCTAGTCTGGGCAACAGAGCGAGCCCATCAAAAAAAAGAAGTGTTATTTGTTTTATATATGCCTGATTTTTCCTTCGGTTAGATGGAGGTTGTGCATCCTCAGGTGGAATGCTGTGTTGGTGATGGGTCCGTTTCACAGTGTCATGCCGGGTGCCTGGCGTCCGTGTCTCCCTCATTGGTGGGGATAATTTTGTTCACCCAACTACGTTAACCTAGTTCTTCTGTTTCTCTCCTTTGCAACTAATAAGCTATCTATTAAAAGGTACTTTAAGACAATGCAGTATCTCGCTTCTTACCAAAATTTCCCCATAGATTTAGCACTTATTGATGGTTCCTGCCTGATAAAATGTTTTATCGATTGTAAAATACTGATTTTTTGTAACTGTACCACTCCCTCCACATTTACCTTCAGCATTCTACTGTAAACAAAAGCCCTCCCTTTCCTCCCATTTATGTATGTATTTGTTATCAGGATGGACTCGGGAATTCTATTTTTTGTCCCAGTGGCTCATTAGTCATCACTGTACTTACTTTAAACCACTGTCTTGGACTCCCTGTTCCTTTCTCTGTCTCTCCGTCACTCTAATTAAATCTCTTGTATCTTTATTCAAAATTGATACTAATAGTGTTGCTTTGAAGGTCATTATCAATATTAAAATGAAGGTCATTATCAATATTAAAACTAACATATTTAAAGTACCTAGAAGGACTCCAGCCTGAGTGACTGACAGACCGGGACTCCATCAAGAAAGAAAGAAGGAAAGAAAGAAAGAAAGAGAGAAAGAGAGAAAGAGAGAGAGAGAGAGAGAGAGAGAGAGGAGAGAGAGAGAAAGAAAGAAAAGAGAGAAAGAGAGAAAGAAAGAAAGAAAAGAGAGAAAGAGAGAGAGAGAAAGAGAGAGAGAGAGAGAAGGGAGGGAGGAAGGAAGGAAGGAAGGAAGAGGGGGTGAAGAAAAGAGAGGGGGAAGAGAGAAGAGAGAGAAAGAAAGAGAAGAGAGAGAGGAAAGAGAAAGAAAGAGAGAGAGAGAGAGGAGATGGGAGGGAGGGAGGAAAGAAGGAAGAAAGAGAGAAGAACCTAGAAGGGAACCCACAGTGAAGTAGGCAGTTAAGAAATAGGTGTTACTACTGCTTTTATTGGTCTTCCCCTACCCACAAGGAGCTCGCTCACGTTTAGTGGGGAGAACGACTGAAAATCAGTGTGACCATTGCAAAACCAGACACGGCACCAAGTGTGCACCAGGACAGAGAAGAGAATCTGAGATAGACCCTCATTATTCTCTTTCATGTTTGTCGAATACCCATGTGTGTCAGCACATGGGTATTCTACGAATACAGGGGGCTGGGTTCTCTAAGAATACAAGGATGAGTAAACAGTGGTCCTTGTATTAGGCCATTTTCTTGCTGCTGATAAAGACATACCTGAGGCCAGGTGCAGTGGCTCATGCCTGTAATCTCAGCACTTTGGGAGGCCAAGGTGGGCAGATCACCTGAAGTCAGGAGTTCAAGACCAGCCTAACCAATATGGTGAAAGCCCATCTCTACTAAAAATACAAAAATTATCTGGGCACGGTGGTGGGCGCCTGTAGTCCCAGCTACTCAGGAGGCTGAGGCAGGAGAATCACTTGAACCTGGGAGGCGAAGGTTGCAGTGAGCAGAGATTGTGCCACTGCACTCCAGCCTAGGTGACAGAGCGAGACGCTGTCTCAAAAAAAAGAGAGAGAGAGAGACTGGGTAATTTATAAAGGAAAAGAGGTTTAATGGACTCACAGTTCCACATGGCTGGGGAGGCCTCACAGTCATGGTGTAAGGCACGTCCTACATGGTGGCAGACGAGAGAAAAGAGCACCAAATGAAAGAGGAAACTCCTCATAAAACCATCAGATCTCATGAGACTTACTCACTACCATGAGAACAGCATGGGGGAAACCATCCCCATGATTCAGTTACCTCCCACCAGGTTCCTCCCGCAACACGTGGGAATTACGGGAGCTACAATTCAAGATGAGATTTGGGTGGGGAGACAGTCAAACCATATCCTGTCTTCAAGAATGGCCTAACAGAAAAAGGCAGTATCTAAACAGGAAAGTGCTGAGAAGTATAATCAGAGCTACAATGGAAGAACGGAATGGAGCTCAGTGGGCGCATGCTGAGGACTGCTTGGTCCCATTGGGAGAGGCCTCACAGAGGAGGGACCCTTTAACTGGACCTGAAATGATGGCTGAGGCAGAAAAAGCATTTAAGAAGAAGCAGTACAAGCAGAGGTCGAAGGAGAAGCGGGGAGGCACGGGACGCTGAGAACCACAGGTAGTTTGGGATGGCTGGAGGTCAAGAAAAGGGTTGCAGGGGAGAGATTATTAGGCAGGGTTAAGATCACAGCATTGAATGGCATCCTAAATGTTATTTTCCCTATAGGGCATGGGGAAGAACTGAAGAGTTTTAAGTAGGGAAGTGCCACAATCAGATTTGTGTTTCAGAAAAAATTGTCTAACAGCATTACAGGGGGTAGATTGAAACGCTGTAGAGAGAGAAACCAGTTAGACAGGGTTGTGATAGCCAGCTGTGATGTCACATGTCTGTAGTCTCGGCTACTTGGGAGGCTCTGGCAAAGTGTTAAATGAGGACCACTCATGAGCATATGGGTTCAGGTGTGACTCCCTGGCCTCCAGCCTGGGAAATGCGTGGCTATGATGGTGTCTTCCACAGAGATGATGTTACTTGCATATTTATGTTTCATGTAGGTAGAGACTGAATGGGTTGACTCTGTGATGTCAGGAAGAAATTCCAACAAAAATACAGATATCAAATGATGGAGTTCAGATTATGAGAAGTTGTCCTTAGAATGCCGAGTGAGACAGATGGTGCGTGACCATCAGAATGCTTTGAAATTAACTGCTTAAACACCAGGTGTATCCAGCTTTCACCCTCGTAGTGCTCTAGTGCCTGAGTAGCTTTTTCACAAGACCTGTAGGTCAAGAGAAATACCTAGCAGTTCTGTTTGTTATGACATCATCTGTGACACAGCCTGACGTTGAAACTGGGAACTGTCTCAAGCTAGTAGTTGATGGAATGTCCAACAGATGTCCAGTGTCACTGCGTTCCTCTTTAAAATTTAAAACAGCCTGCAGTGTCCCATTGAGTAAGTACCCTGCTTGGAAACCGTGGCTGTGAGGAAGTAATGGAGAAACCCATCCGAAAAGTAAAACCAATCTTGTTTAGATGTCCTCCAATCGTGTGTTTTCTGGCGCTGCTTCTCCTCTGCAGTGTGGGTGTCAGAGTATGCAGACCTTGTCGTTTCCGGTCATGTCCTCTCTGTTCTTGTACTAGTGTCTAGTGAAGGAAATGAAAACGCGGTACAGCTTCTCAGGCCTGGTCCATTGGCTCTTTCTTTAAGCTCATGAGCTGGGTCAGGTGACCTAAAACCAGAGAGCTGTGAATCATCAGATAACCTGTTTATCATTCTCTGCTTTTTCAGGAGATTGCTCAGTTTATTTTTTTATTTTGGAGACAGGGTCTCATCTCATTCTGTCAGCCAGGCTGGAGTGCAGTGGCATGAACATGGTTCATTGCATCCTCGACCTCCCAGGCTCAAGCAATCCTCCTGCTTCAGCTTCTTCAGTAGCTGGGACTATAGATGTGAGCCACTATGCCCAGCTAATTTTTAAAGTTTTTGTCGAGATGGGGTCCCACTGTGTTGCCCAGGCTACTGTCAAACTGCTGGGCTCAAGCAACCCGCGTTCCTCCGCCTCCCAAAGTGCTGGGATTACAGACATGAGCCGCTGTGCCCGGCCTAGCTTTCCACCAACAGTCCCAGGACTTCTGAGAGCGAGTGCAAGCTACCGCAGTCATGTTGGTTATACCAAGATAGCCACAAAAGAAAACTGAACACCAGGTCTTTACTTTAAAACACTTAGAGAGTCACAGGAAGCTGCAGAATGGTACAGAAAGGTCTCATGTCCCCTTCACGTACTTTTCCCCAGTGGTAACGTCTTACATGATCATAGTACATTATCAAAATCAGGAAACAGACATTGGTACTACCCGTAGACCTTATTCAGATTTCACCAATTTTAAGTGCACTCATGGCCGGATGTGGTGGCTCATGCCTGTAATCCCAGCATTTGGGAGGCCAAGGCGGGCAGATCACCTGAGGTTGGGAGTTCGAGACCAGCCTGACCAACATGAAGAAACCCCTTCTCTACTAGAAATACAAAATCAGCCAGGCGTGGTGGTGCACACCTGTAATCCCGACTACTCGGGAGGCTGAGGGAGGAGAATTGCTTGAACCTGGGAAGCAGAGGTTGCGTGAGCTGAGATCACCCATTGCACTCCAGCCTGGGCGACAAGAGAGACTCAGTCTCAAAAAAGAAAAATAAAAACTAAATGCACTCACATGTGCGTGTTTAATTCTGTGCCATTATATCCTGTGTAGATTTCTATAGCCGTCAGCACGCCCCAGATAGAAAACCGTTCTGTCACCACAAAGATCTTTCTCATGCTACTCCTTTGTAGTCCAGTCCCAACTGTCCCTAGCCCCTGGCCACCACCAGTCTCCTCTCCGCCTCTGTAATTTTCTCATTGGAAGAAGGAAATATAAACAGAAGTTTACTCTACCTGACAATAATAGAGCCCCTTCGGCTTTCTTTTGATGAATGTTTGCCTGGCATATCTTTCTCGATCCTTTTCAGCCTGCCTGTATCATTATATTTGAAGTGAGTTTCTTACAGGCAGTGTACAGTTGTCATACTTTTTTAGTCTACTCTGCCAATCTATTTTAGAATTCCATTTTTACTTCTCTGCACTGTTGTTGAATGTGTCTCTTCATGTAGACTTTTTAGTGGTTGATTTACATATTACATTCTGCATATATAATATATCACAGTCTACTGGTTCAGCATGTTACCAGTTTGAGTGAAATACGGAAACTTTACCTCTCTTAAATCTCTTTTCCCTCCCTTACTTAGAATGTCTTAGATATTTTCTGCACCTTGAGTGAAAATCACATGGGATCGTATTACAATTTTTGCTTCAACTATCAAAGATAACTTAGAAAACTCAAGAGGAGAAGAGTTTATTGTATTTACTCATATTCTTACTCCCTCTGTTGTTCTTTCTTTCTTCCAGATGGTCCAAGTTTCCTTTGGAATCTTTCCCCATCTGTTTGAAGAACTTCCTTTAGCAGTTCCCTTAGAGCCTGTGTGATAGCAACCAGTCCTCTTAGTTTTCCTTCATCTGGCACTGTCTTGGTCTTAAACCCTCTCCATTCCTGAAAGATATTTTTGGTAGGTAAAGTATTCAGGATTGACAGTTCTTTTCTTTTTGAGACTTCCTTCTGGCTTCTCTGGCATCTGATGAAAAATCCTTTGTCATTGGATTGTTTTTCTCCTTTACATAAGGTGTTTCTCTCTCCCTACCTTCAAGATCTTTAAAAATTTCCCGGTCTTTAGCTTTCAGAAGTTTGATTACAGGCTGCCTGGGCCTGGATCGCCGTGGGCCTGTTGTTGTAGAGGCGTGCTCAGCTGCCTGAATCTGCAGGTACGTGCCCTTTACAAATTGGGGAAGTTTCTAGTTGTTCTCCAGATACTTATTTCAGCCTCATCTTATTTCTCGTCCCTTTTTAGATCTCTGAGTACACAGATGTTAGAGTGTTTTGTTGTCGTTATAGTCCGACAGGGACCTGAGGCTTTGTTTCTCTTTTAGTCTCTCTGCTTTTTAGACTCTTGTTCTAGGTTTAGATTCATTCATTCTGTTGAGCCATTTATTATTTTAGTTATTGTATTTTTCAGTTCTAAAATTTCCATTTGATTATTTTGCTTTTTCTATTTAACTATTTTTTTTCTTCTTTTTTTTGAGGCAGAGCCTCACTCTGTCGCCCAGGCTGGAGTGCAGTGGCGCACTGTTGGCTCACTGCAGCCTCTGCCTCCCGAATTCAAGTGATTCTCCTGCCTCAGCCTCCTGAGTAGTGAGGATTACAGGTGTGAGCCACCATGCCAGGCTAATTTTTGTAGTTTGAGTAGAGATGAAGTTTCACTGTGTTAGCCAGGCTGGTCTTCAACTCTTGGCTTCCAGTGAAGCACATTTATGATGGCTACTTTAAAATCTTAATCAGATAATTACAACATACGTGTCATGTTGGCATCTTTTGATTGTCTTTTTTCATTCAAGTTGAGGTTTTCCTTTTTTTTTTTTTTGGTATGATAAGTAATTTTCAGTTGTTTCCTGGACATTTTGGCTATTATGTTAGGAGACTCTGGATCTTATATATTAATAAATCTTCTGTCTTAGCAGCCTCCTTGGACACTGCACTGTGGGGATGGCATGAGACGGTGTTACCTCCTTACTTCCAGGGCGAGGTCCAGTCCCCTCTCAGCTTCTATTGACCTACTGTAGGAAGGGTGCCTTGTTGCTGCCAAGTGGGAGCAGAAGTTCAGGCTCCCCTCAGCCTCCTGTGGGACCATTCCGATGAGGAAGGGAGAGCCATCTTGTTACTGTCCCCCCATAGTCTCCACTGACATTATAGGATGGAGGCTGGGGACCTATTGCTGCTGGGCAGGGGTAGAAGTCCTGGTTCTCCACTAAGCTGCTTCTGACACCACTCGAGTGTATGGGGGAGGTGCCTTGTTACTGCTGGGTGTAGTGAGAGTCTAGGCTCCCTGTGTAGTCTGTATGACATCACAGCCGGAGGGGAGGAGGAAGGCAGGATTCCCCACTCACCTTCCCTGGTACCTCCCTGGTAGTAGGAGCCGTGAGGGGTGCCTCATTACAGCCAGGTGAAGGTGGGAGTCTAGGTTCCCACACAGCGTTTGCTGACCGGATGGGAATGAGGCTAGTTTTTCTCATGGCCTAGGGTGATTATTGTCTAAAACTTTTCTGTCTGGCTAGGCTGCCCTGTTCCTGCTCTCCTAAGAGAGCAGCCTTTACTTGGGACTCTTTGGTTTTTTTAATCCAATAATTGTCCGTAGCCATTGGAATTTCTGGGTTGCAGCCCAGTTCAGGATACATGAGCCAAAAATAAAACCCAAGAAACTCGCCGCTGTGCTGTTCCTCAGATCCCTAGGCCCCTAGCCAGTGTGCCTTCTTATCTCTACCTCTGAGAATCTTTTTGGTTGCCTTATATATAATGTCCTCTATTTTTAGCTGTACTTAGCAGGAGGAATAGGGAGCGGTGCATCTATTCCATCTTGTCCAGAACCAGACGTGATACCACTGTGGACCTGGGATTCACATCTCACTAGTGAACAGTAATGCGAGTCCAGCTGGGAATGTTTGGTATTGGTAGATTATTCCCAGGCAAACTCATTTTCTTTTTTAATTTAAAGGTGTCATCCAGTTAAGTTGGAATGGCCGCTGTTGCAGTGTTGCTGGAAAGAAGTTCCTGACGCTTACATGAAAACATCTTTTCCTAATCCTAATCAGGTCTCATCAGATCCCATTTAACAAATAGGCTAGCAATTTACCCTAAGGGTACTAGTGTTGAAAAGCAGAGATGTGGCCAGGCACGGTGCTGGCGCCTGTAATTCCAGCATTTTGGGAGGCCAAGGCGGGCGGATCATGAGGTCAGGAGATCAAGACTATCCTGGCCAACATGGTGAAACCCCATCTCTACTAGAAATACAAAAATCAGCTGAGCATGATGGTGGGCACCTGCAATCCCAACTACTCAGGAGGCTGAGGCAGAAGAATCGCTTGAACCTGGGAGGTGGAGTTTGCAGTGAGCCAAGATCACGACACTGGGCAACAGAGCAAAACTGTCTCCAAAAAAAAAAAAAAAAAAAAGAAATTAAAAAAATGAGGCCAGGTGCAGTGGCTCATGCCTGTAATCCCAGCACTTTGGGAAGCCAAGGCGGGCGGATCATGAGGTCAGGAGATCAAGACTATCCTGGCCAACATGGTGAAACCCCATCTCTACTTAAAAAAAAAAAAAAAGTACAAAAATTAGCCAGGCGTGCTGGCAGGCCTGTAGTCCCAGCTACTCAGGAGGCTGAGGCAGGAGAATTGCTTGAACCAGGAGGTGGAGGTTGCAGTGAGCCAAGATCGTGCCACTGCACTCCAGCCTGGGCGACAAGAGTGAGACTCCGTCTCAAAAAAAAGAAAAAAAAAAAAAAGAAGCAGAGATGTAACTAAAAGACAAAGGAAAGAAGCAGAAAGGGAGCAAAACCCTAGAAAGACTAGAAGAATCTACAAAACTGATCATACAATCCATACGTAACTGAGGGCAGATATCAACTACTCACCATCCTCCTTATTTATGCTGCCAATTCCAAGCTTATTGTTTCTCTCCACGCTTTGGAACATGTGACATGTCACATAACCTGCAAGAGAAACACCTAATCATTTTATTTGATTTGTAATGGGCTTCATAATCGGGTCCTTTTTCACTTCATTTCAGGCCCCTTCCCTGGGCCTTTATACAGTACTATATTCCTTCTTTCTTCTGTGCATTCGTGCAAGATATTTCTTCGTCCAGAAATGCCCTCCTTTTCCTACCCACCACAGTTCACCTTGTGTAATTCTGTTCTTTAAAACTGTAAAACAAACTTCTCTTCCTTTGAGACCACTTCTGTCAGATCTATATGCACATATAACAAGCCTCCTCTGGGAAGCTGTGAGTTTCTGGGGCAAAAGGACTGTGATTCCCAGTACGTTCTAGAGTACTTGGTGCGTATCAGAGTCTCTGTGTGCTAAGTGGATTCATAGCTCCCCTTCCTTCATCTGCTTTCCTTTCTCATTGTCTTACCTTCTGGAATCAGAAACTTTGTTCTGTCTTCTTTGCTAGTTTTGGTACCTACTAACCTTTTTGATCATTCATTCACTCCTTCATCTATTCAGCAAATATTTACTGGATTGAGTTTGGTATTTAAATGTCATTGGTGACCTGCTAATTGTTAAATCCAGCGACCTTTTCTCATTTACCATTCCTCCGTTTTTCTGCAGCAGGAAACTGATGCCATCTGTGCTTGGTGAAAGTCATCCCTATCTACTGTACTGTACTTTTTTGATTATAGTAAAATTGGCTAGCAGAAATAAGAATGTTGCTACAAAGTAGAGCATTGAAAATTCCCCAGTTGTGGCATTTATTTATCCACTTCGCAAATTTTGTTTGTTTTTTGAAATGGAATCTCTCTCTGTCACCCAGGCTGCAGTGCAGTGGCACAATCTCGGCCCACTGCAACCTCTGCCTCCCAGGTTCAACTGATTCTTCTGCCTCAGCCTCCCAAGTAACTGGGACTACAGGCGCTCACCACCACGCCCAGCTAATTTTTGTGTTTTTAGTAGAGACGGGTTTCACCATGTTGGCCAGGCTGGTCTCGTACTCATGGCCCTAAATGATCTGCCTTGCCCAGCCCACTTCACAAATTTAAATACCCTCTGGCCAGTGTGGTGGCTTACATCTGTAATCCCAGCACTTTGGGAGGCTGAGGTGGGAGGATCACTTGAGGCCAGGAGTTTGAGACTAGCCCGGGCTAGTCTACATCTCTGCAAAAATTAGCTAGATTTGGTGGTATGTGCCTGTAGTCCCAACTACTCAGGAGGCTGAAGCAGGAGGATCACTTGAGCCTGGGAGGTGGAGGTTACAGTGAGGAGAGATTGTACCACTGCACTCCAGCCTGGGCAACAGAGCCAGACCCTGTCTAAATGAAATAAAATAAAACAAAATACCCTGTGATTCATGAAACAGTATAATCCAAAATGTAAAGTGAATCTTTAAAAACACCCACAATATTCTAGAGGGATCCCGGACATCAGTTGAATATTTATATTTACATGACCTTTGAAGATCCTGCATTAAATTGGTAAGATTTTCACATGATACAGCCTCTGAAGAGTGTCTTATGATCTGTATTGCCCTATTCATACCTGGAATACTTTGTGGTCGTTTGCAGTGCAGTGATATTGTCATTGCTGTGTTCTATGCCACGTGCAAATCATTTCTTAATTATTGTCGTGAAATATTTTTGAAAACGAGTGATTTATTTTATCCTTCTGAGTTTTGTCATGTAGATACGATGTTCAGAGTCTAGAAAGTGGAGCTTCTGCAGTTGATAAGAGGCAGGCTACTTCGTGGCTAGGATAGTAATTATTACTTTCAGTGACAAAGACCGTAATTACTTTTGCACCAACATAATAATAGAAGGGTGCAGAAAACTCAGTGACCCTGGCTTTGAACAGCAGAAAGGCAAATCCCACTCACATTCAGTAAAGGAGCCTGCATGTTTCAGTTTGAGAGTTGAGCTAGAGGGACAAGGAGATGACCACAGTTGCCTACAGTGGGAGGAGGGTGCGTGTCTGTGCTTTGGAGGGGGTGGCTGAGATGGGGTGGTACAGTCAGCTTTCTGTTTCTGGGCTTTCAGCCTAGATAGCTTAAATGTAACCTTGGTTCTGTCAGTGTAGAAATTAATTAGACCATGAGAATCCAACAAGCTTTGATAGTTTTAGTGAGGAGACATTGAAATTTCCTCTACTTGTTGGCAATATCCTAGTATAGAGGGTCACAGCCAGTGGATGCTGAGTGATAAGTGATATATATGGCTTGTGGAATCCACATAGCAGTGTTTTAAAACTTCATTCTTTAAAAAAAAATTTTTTTTTTAGTTTTTTATTTTTTGAGACAAAGTCTCACTCTGTTGCCCTGGCTGGAGTGCAGTGACACGATCTCAGCTCACTGCAACCTCCACCTCCCAGGGTCAAGCGATTCTCCTGCCTCAGCCTCCTGAGTAGCTGGGATCATAAGCCCATGCCACCATGCCCAGCTAATTTTGTATTTTTAGTAGAAACAGGGTTTCACCATGTTGGCTAGGCTGGTCTTGAACTCCTGACCTCAAGTTATCCACCCACCTTTGCCTCACAAATTCCTGGGATCACAGGCGTGAGCCACTGAATATAGCCAATTTTTTTTTTTAAATAGACTTTATGTTTTACAGAAATTTTTTATTTACAGAAAAATTGAGACCGTATTATAGAGAGTTCCCATATACCCTAGATTTGCACTATTAACATCTTACATTGGTACATGTGTTATGATTAGTGAGCCAATATTGATTTATGATTGTTAACTGAACCATCGCTTATTTAGATTTCCTGAAGTTTTACCTAATGTCCTCTTTCTGTTCTAGGGTCCCATTACATTTAGTTGTCAATTCTCTTTAGGCTCCTCTTGGCTGTGGCGGTTTCTCAGACTTTCCTTATGTTTGATGACCTTGATAGCTTTGAGGAGTACTCGAGGGATTTTGTGAAATGCCCTGTTACTGAGATTTGTCCAATGTTTTTCTCATAAGACTGGGGTTATGAATTTTTAGGAGGAAGATCACAGAGGTGAAGTGCCCTTTTCATCACATTGTATCAAGAGCACACACCTACTGTCATCATGGCTTATGACTAACAACGTTGACCTTGATCCGCCAACTGAGGCAGCATTTGTCAGGTCTCTCCACTGTCACATTACTCCCTCCACTTCTGCCTTTCATGCTGTGCTCTTTGGAAGGAAATCACTCTGTGTGGTCCATATCCAAGGGGCGCAGTGTTAGGCTCCCTATCCTTGAGGGCAGAGGACCTACATAAGTTATTTGGAATTCTTCCGTACTAAATGTTTGTCTCTTCTCCCTCATTTATTAACGTATTCAGTCATGTATCTGTATCACCATCTCTGTCCATCCGTCCATCATCTGTCCATCCATCCATTCATCCATCCATCATCTATCTATCTGTCCATCCATCCATCATCTTATCTATCTGTCTGTCCATCCATCCATCAATCATCTGTCTGTCCATCCATCCATCTATCATCTGTCCATCCATCTATTCATCCATCTGTCTATCCATTCATCCATCAATCATCTGTCTGTCCATCCATCCATCATCTGTCTGTCCATCCATCCATCGATCCATCCATCCATCATCTATCCATCCGTCCATCCATCCATCATCTGTCTGTCCATCCATCTATCCATCATCTATCATCCATCCATTGATCCATCCATCCATCATCTATCTATCCATCCATCCATCCATCCATCCATCCTTTATCTGGCTGTGTCTATTCATCTAATCTCTGTCTGTCTGTAAATCCATCCATCCATCCATCCATCCGTCCGTCTGTCCGTCCGTCCGTGTCTGTCTGTCTATATGTCTTTATCACTGTGAACACATATATTTATACCTTGGGTTATAATCCAGTACTACTTTATTTCTTTTGTTGCTCAGATTGTCCCAGCTTTGGCCGTTGAGATCTCTTTCGGTCGGCTCCTGTGTTCCTTTGCCATACCCCATCCACATGGGTGTGTGTGTGTGTTTTGAGCACTTTCTTACTTTCTGGCACCACAAGATTCTCCAGGATTATCTCACACACAGATGGTCCCAACTTACAGTGGTTCAACTTACAGTTTTTTGACTTTATGATGGTGTGAAAGTGATACATATTCAGTAGAAACTGTACTTACGCTGCCATGCTGGGAACCGGCAGTGAGCCACAGCCGTGTGTTTTTGACTGATTATGGGTTTATCAGGGTATAACCCCACTGTAAGTCGAGGAGCATCTATATTTCCTGCCCCAGCCATCGTTTATTGGTGAATGATGTAAGAAATCAAGCTCTGGGGAAGGCATGCTCATTGTTGGGCTGTCTTTTTAGGCCCTCTCCGCTGACCAAGCAGAGTCATACATTTGTGTATCCACATTTCTAGATTTCGGCCTGTACCTATATTCAGGTAAGTACACAGCTGTTGCTAATCCATTTCCCCACGGATCATTCTAGCCTCCTTCCCTTGCTCATCTGTAAATTCCCAGTCCAGTAGTGAGATACCTGGTTCCCACCTTCAGCCGTCCATTTCCTTAACTGTTCGACTGCAGTGTATATAGTGGCGTTGGGGTTGTTAACCCTGGAATACAGCGCTATGTGCAGTTCTTTTTGCCTCTCGTCCTGCAGACCCTACCAGAGTGACTCAAGGCAGCGCCTTTCCCCTCGATGCCCTTCAGTGAGATTATTTCTTGATTTGTAATATAATGCCATTCTCTTATCAGTCTTTGCTCCTTCCTGGGATCCCCTAACTTGTGCATTTTAAAAATTTGCATACATTAAGATTCAGTATTTCTGCTAGAAGATTCTATGGATTTTGACAAGTGTATAATGTCATACATTTACCATGACAGTATCACTAAGAATAATTTTCTGCCCTAAAAAAGCCCCCATACTTCCTCTTTTCATCCCTCCCCCAAAACATGGAATTCCTGGCAGCCACTGATTATTGTTCTGTACTTACAGTTATGCCTTTTCCAAAGGTCATATAATTGGAATTATATACTATGTAGCTTTATCAAACTGGCTGCTTTTTTTAAACTTAGCAGTATGCATTTAAGATTATTTCATGCCTTTTCCTGACTTGATAGCTCATTTTTGTTAAATTGGCAAATAAAACTCCATTGTGTGGTTGTACCATAGTTGGTTTATTCATTCACCTATTGAAGGACATCTTCGTGCTTCCAATTTGGGACAATTATGAACAAAGCTGCTATAAACATTAATGTGCAGGTTTTTGTGTGAATATGTTTTCAAATTAGTTGGGTAAATATCTAAGTGCAATTGCTGGATCATATGGTAGGATTATGTGAAGTGTTGTAAAAAACTGCCTTCCAAAATAGCTGTGCCATTTTGCATTCCCACCATTGACGAATGGTTGTTCTGTTGCTGTACATCCTCCCCAGAAGTTGGTATGTATCAGGGTTTTTTTGTTTTTTGTTGTTGTTGTTGTTGATGTTGTTTTGAGATTTAGCTATTCTAATAGATTTGTAGTGGTATATAACTATTGCTTTAATTTGAAATCTCCTGATGACAAATAATGATGAGCGTCTTTTCATATGCTTATTTGCCATCTGTGTATCTTCTATTACAATGTGCCTGCTCAAATCTTGTGCCCGTTTTTTAACTGGGTTGGTTATTTTCTCTTTTCTTTTCTTTTTTTCTTTTGAGATGGAGTTTGACTCTTGTTGCCCAAGCTGGAGTGCAATGGCGTGATCTCAGCTCACCGCAACCTCTGCCTCCCGGGTTCAGGCGATTTTCCTGCCTCCACTTCCTGAGTAGCTGAGATTATAGGCACGCACCACCACACCTGGCTAATCTTTTGTATTTTTAGTAGAAATGGGGTTTCACCATGTTAGCCAGGCTGGTCTCGAACTCTTGATCTCAGGTGATCCGCCTGCCTCAGCCTCCCAAAGTGATGGAATTGCAGGCGTGAGCCGCCGCATCCAGCCTGCCCTTCCTCCCTTTCCCTTCCCCCCCCCCCTTTTTTTTTTTTCCAAAAGAGACAAAGTCTCACTCTGTTGCCCAGGCTGGAGTGCCATGACACAATTATGGCTCACTGCAGCCTCGAATTCCTAGGCTCAGGGGATCCTCCTACCTCAGTCTTTTAAGTAGCTACTGATTCGTGTCACTGTGCCTGGCTTATTTTTACTTGAGACGGGGTTTTATTTTGTTGCCTAGGCTGGTGTTGGTTATTTTCTTATGGTTGAGTTTTAAGAGTTCTTTATATATTTTGGATGCAAATTGTTCAGCAGATATGTATTTTGAAAAAATTTTCTCTTAGTCTGTGGTTGACTCTTCATGCTCTTAATGATGCCCTTCTCAGAGCAAATGTTTTTAATTTCAATAAAGCCCAGCTTGCTGATTTTTTGTTGTGGATCCCACTTTTGGTGGTGTATCTAAAATTCATTGCCACATTCAAGGTCACCTGGATTTCCTCTTATGCTGTTTTCTAGAAGTTTTATGTTTTATGGTTAAGTCTAAGGTCCATTTTGAAAGAGAGAAATTAGGTCTGTATCTAGATTTATCTTTCTTATATGTGGACATCCAATTGTTAAAGTACCATTTGTTGAAAAGGCTATCATTTCTTCATTAAATTACCTTTGTTCCTTTGTCAAAGATGAGTTAACTGTATTTGTGTGAATCTATTTCTGGCCTTCCTATTCCATTGCATTGATCTATGTGTCTGTTCTTTCCCCAATACCATGCAATCTTGATTTCTGTAGCTTTATAGTAAGTTTTGAAGTTGAGCAGTGTCACTCTTGTTCTTCTTCACTGTTATGTTGGCTATTAAACTTCAGAATCAGTTTGGTAATGTCTACAAAATCACTTTCTAGGATTTTGACTGGGATTGAGCTGAATCTATAGACCCAGTTGGGTAAAACTGACAACAGTATTGAGTCTTCTAATCCATGAACATGGAATATCCTCCCATTTACTGAAATCTGCCTGATTCTTTTTTTTAGTAGGAGTTTGTTTTCTACATATTTGTATCCTGTACATGTTTCGTTAGATTTATATTTCAATTTTTTGATGCTAATGTAAATGCAGTTGTTTTGAATTTCAAGTTCCAGTTGATCTTTGCTAGTAACTTTTATATATTAACTTTGTATCTTACAACCTTTCTATAATCACTTATTCGTTCCTAAAGGGCTTTGTTTTTCATTGATTCTTTGGGATTTTCTACATGAATAATCATGTCACCTGTACACAGAGAGTTTTATTTCTTCCTTCCTAATCTATGTATCTTTTATTTCCTTTTCTTGTCTTACTATATTAGCTAGGACCTCCAGTATAATCTTGAATAGGAATGGTGAGAGGGGACATCCTTGCCTTATTGAGATCTTAATAGGGAAATACCTAGCTTCTTACCATTAAGTATGATGTTAGTGGAAGGCTTTTTGATATATATTGTTTTTTAGATTGAGAAAGTTCCCTTTGGTTTCTAGTTTGCTGAGGGTTTTTAATCATAAATCAGTTGCAATTTTGTCAAATTGATTTTATGCAACTATTGATATGATCATGTGATTTTTAAAAAAATCTTATTGATGTGATGGATTACATTAATTGACTTTTGAATGTTGAATCAGCCTTCCATACCTAGAATAAGTCCCACTTGGTCATGGCATATAATTCTTTTGATATATCGTTGGATTTGACCTGCTAACATTTTACTGATGTTAAATCTGTGTCTTGTTCTGTGGTTTTCTTTTCTTACAGTATCCTTATCTCATTTTGGTTTCAGGGTAATGCCAGTCTCATAGAATGGGTTAGGAAGTGTTTGCTTCTGTTTTCAGGAGTATATTGCAGAGAATGGGTGTTCTTTCTTTCTTAAATGTTTGGTAGGATTCACCGTGAACCCAACTGAGAGGAGGAGCTGGGAAGCTATCAGGCCGCTCCTCCCCTCCACCTGTCGTCTGTCTTCCTCCATCTCTTTATCCCTTCCTCCTTCCTCTCTGGGCTTCTTTTGCTTTTTAATTTTCAAATCACCCGATACAGCTGCTGTAGCCCCAGATTAGCTCAAGCACCCACCCCCACTTGACTCAGTCACAAGTGCCAAATTCTCAAGATAAAATTAACCCAGTTTAAAAAAAAAATTAACCTAGTTTAACTCTTAACAGCCTCTTCCCTTTGATCCAGTTGAGTAGCCCACTCTTACTTGTAATAACTCCTCAAGCTATTAAACTTACTAAAGCCATTACTGGACAAAATGAATTCTTCTTCATGTTTCTTCCAGTTCATTTACTTTTTAGAAGTTCTACTATGTGAACCTGCTTTTCAGCCTCATTGAGAGCTCCGGCCTCAAGACACCTCCGTTCTTTTCTCACCTCTCCCTTTCTGCACGACTTTTCCTGCACATTTGGGTTTTGTTGTGTAGTATTTTACTTGGTATGCGTATTAGACAGGGTTCTCTTAGAGGGACAGAACTAAGAGGATATATATATATATATATCCTATTTATCCTATATATTTATGTATATCTATATATATCTTATTTATCTTATAGAACTAATGAGATATATGTATCTATATATATCCTATTTATCATATGTGTGTGTGTATATATATATATAAAGGGGAATTTACTAAGTGTTAACTCACATGATCACAAGGTCCCACGATAGGCTGTCTGCAAGCTGAGGAGCAAGGAGAGCTAGTCCGAGTCCCAGAACTGAAGAACCTGGAGTCCGACGTTGGAGGGCAGGAAGCATCTGGCATGGGAGAAAGATGTAGGCTGGGAGGCTAGGCCAGTCTCTCCTTTTCCCATTTTTCTGCCTGCTTTATATTCACTAGCGACTGATTACGTTGCACCCACCAGATTAAGGGTGGGTCTGCCCTTCCCAGCCCACTGACTCAAATGTTCATCTCTTTTGGCAACACCCAGACATACCCAGTATTAATACTTTGTGTCCTTCAATCCAGTTTAACCGTCACAGTATGTGTGCGTCTGTCCTTGTAAGTGAAATTAATCTGTACTTTTTCCTTTCTGTACCGTCCTTGTCTACCTTGGACTCAAAGTAATGTTCATCTCATAACAGGAGGTGAGGAATGCTTTCCTTCTTTTCCCTGAAGTTGCTTGTTCTCTGAAGCCATTCAGGCCTGCTGCCTTCTATAGGTAATTTTTTTTCTTTAATGGTTGTAATGCAATACAAGTTTTCCTGTGAATCATTTTTTAATGTGTATTTTTCTATAATGTGCATTTCATCTAAGTTCTCAAAATTTTGGCAAAAATTACTTATGATTTTCTGTATGATAAAAATCTCAACCAAATCTGTAATCGTATATCATTGTCACTATTGGTCTCATCTCATCTTTTCTTAATTGTCAATTGTCTTGCCCAGAGGTGTGTCTAGTTGGTACTGCCATAGACGAGGTGTGTCTATTTCCCTGTGACTACAAAGTACCAGCATTTGGAATTTTTGCTTATTTCTCTTGTTTGCCATGTCACTAGAATGCTTATTTTTATTGTTTCTTTCCTTCCTACTTTCTTTGAAATGACTCTGTTATTTTTCTATCTTGAGTTGATTACTTTGCTCATAATATTTTCTGTACCTCTTTTTTTCTAAGCTAACGTGGGCATTTGGGGCCATGAGTTTCCCTTTAAGTACTGCTTTAGCTGCATCCCACAAATTTTGCCCTATAGCACTTTTCTTTTCATTGAGAGCTAAGTATGTTATAATTTCAATCATGATTTCTTATTGAATCCATGAATTATTTAGAAGTATTTTAAAAATCTGTCATATGAATATTTTTCATTATTTTGATTTGAATTTTATTGCATTTTATTCATATACAGTGGTCTTTATATTTGTCTGGAGTATTTTTTGAGACTGGTTATGTGGCGTGGCGTGGCGTGTGGATAATTTTATCAATACTTGCTAGTGTTATTGTAGTTTTGACTTACATTTGCCTAATAAGTGATGCTGAGCACTTTTTTAATGTGCTTATTTCTATATCTTCTTTAAAAAAGAATTAGGATTTTGTTGTTGTTGTTGAATTTTAAGCATTCTCTGTATATTTTGGATATCATCCCTTACCAGATACATCATTTGCAAATTTTTCTCCATTTTCTGAGTTGTCTTTTTACTCTGTTAATACTGTCTTTTGATGCATGCCTATTAAAATTTTTCATAAAGTCCAATTTTTCTATTCTTTCTTTTCTTGCCTGTTCTCCATACTCAAGAAATCATTGCCATATTCAATGTCATGAAACTTTTGCCATATGTTTTCTTCCAAGAGTTTTATAGTTTTAAGTCTTATGTTTAGATGTTTGATCTGTTTTGAGTTAATTTTAGCATATGGTATTAGATAAGGATCCAGCTTCATTGCTTTGCATGTAGTGTTTTTCCAACACCATTTGTTAAGGAGACTGTCCTTTTCCCATTGAATGGTCTTGGCACCCTTGTCAAAGATTATTTGACTATATTTGTGAGGATTTATTTCTGGGCTCTCTATTCCATTGGTCTACATGCCTATCTTTATGCCAGTATCATACTATCTTGATTATTATAGCTTTGTTGTAAGTTTTGAAATCAGGGAGTGTGAGTCCTCCAGTTTTGTGTTATTTTTCAAGATTGTTTTTGGCTATTGAGGGTCCCATGAGAATCCGTATGAATTTTAGGATAGATTTCTATTTCTATAAAAAATTTTTTTTTATTTTGATCGGTACTGTATTGAATATGTAGATAACTTTGGGTATTGTTGACATCTTTTTTTTTTCTTTGAGACAGTTTTTTGTTCTTGTCGCCCAGGCTGGAGAGCAATGACACGTTCTTGGCTCAGTGCAACTTCTCCTCCCCGGTTCAAGCAATTCTCCTGCCTCAGCCTCCCGAGTAGCTGGGATTACAGGCACTTGCCACCAAGCCTAGCTAATTTTTGTATTTCTACTAATGGGATTTCACCATGTTGGGCAGTCTGGACTCGAACTCCTGACCTTAGGTGATCTGCCTGCCTTGGCCTCTCAAAATGCTGGGATTGCAGGTGTGAGCCACCGTGTCTGGTCATTGTTGACATCTTAATATTAAATTTTTCAATCCATGAAAATGGGATCTATTTCCATTTATTTATATGTTTTTTAATTTCTTCCAGCAGTGTTTTATACTTCTCGTTATACAAGTCATTCATCTCTTTGGTTAAATATAATTCGAGGTATTTTATTATTTTTGATGCTATTGTATTTTTATTTTTGTTTTATTTTTATTTATTTATTTAATTTTGAGATGGAGTCTGTGCTGTTGCTCAGGCTATAGTGCAGTGGCGTGGTCTCAGCTTGCTGCAACTTCCACTCCCCAGACTCAAGAGATCCTCCCACCTCAGCCTCCTGAGTAGCTGGGACTACAAGTGCATGCCATCACACTGGGCTCATTTTGGTATTTTTGGTAGAGACAGGGTTTTACCTTGTTGCCCAGACTTGTCTCAAACTCCTGAGCTCAAGCAGTCTGCCCTCCTTGGCCTTCCAACGTGTTGGGATTATAGGCGTGAGCCACCACTCCCTATGTGGTGATCATATATGAACTGTTTTTGTTTTTTTCTTTTCAGATTGTTCATTATTAGTGTGTGGAAATGCAGCTGAATTTTACATGTTAACTTTGTATCCTGCCACTTTGCTGAATTTCTTTATTAAACAGTTTTTTGGCTGAATGTTTATAATTTTCTGCACATAACATCATATAATTTACAAACAAAAATTATTTTACTTCCTCCTCTCCAATTTGGTTGCCTTGTATTTCTTCTTCTTCCCTAATTGCTCTGGTGAGAACTACCATTATTATGTTGAACACAAGTAGTGAAGATGGTCATCCTTGCCTTGTTCTGATTTTAGAGGAAAAGCTTTCAGTGTTTTACTGTTAAGTATGATATTCACTGTAGGTTTTTTTTATACGTGGCTTTTATTATGTTAAGGTAGTTTCCAGCTATTCCTTCTTTGTTGAGTGTTTTTATCATGAAAATCACGAACTGGTGTTGAGTTTTGTCAGATGCCTTTCCTGTATCAGTTGAGATGAGCATGTGGTTTTTGTCCTTCATTCTGTTAATGTGGTATATTACATGGATCCATCTTTGCATTCCAGGGATAAATCCCACTTGTCCATGGTGTATAATTTTTTTAATATGCTGCTGAATTTGGTTTGATGGTATTTTGAGGATTTTTGTGACAGTATTCAAAAGTGATACTCATATGCAGTTTTCTTATAGTACGATCTTTGTCTGGCTTTAGTATCGGGGTAATGCTGACCTCATTGAATGAGTTGGAAGTATTCCCTCCTCTTTAGTGTTTTGGAAAGGTTTGAGAAAGATTGGTGTTAGCTCTCCTTTAAATGTTTTATAGAATTCACAAGTGAAGCCATCAGGTCCAGAGATGTTCCTTGTAGGGAGATCTTAAATTACTGATTTAACTTCCATACTAGTTATGAATCTGATCAGATCTTCTATTGCTTTGTGACTTAGTCTTGGTAGATTCCATGTTTCTGGGCATTTGTCTATTTCATCTAGATTATCCATTTGCTGGCGCACCATTATTTATAGTACACTCTTACGGCTTTTTTTAAAAATGTAGAATTGGTAGTAAAAACATTTCTGATTTTGGTAATTCAAGTCTCATTTCTCTCTTTTTAAAAATTCATCCAGTTAAAGGTTGTCAATTTTGTTGCTCTTTTAAAAGAACCAGCTTTGGGGTTTTTGTTGTTGTTGTTTGTTTCTAGTCTCTGTTCTGTCGATCTCTGATCTTTCTTATTTCCTTCTGCTAGCTTTTGGTTCAGTGTGTCCTTTTTCTAGTTCCTGAAGTTTTAAAGTTAGGTTGTTGATTTGAGGTCTTCTTTTTAAAAACCAGTGTTTGCAGCTGTAAGTTTTTCCCTTAGCATTGCTTTCACTGTGTCCTGTCAGTTTTGATATGTGGTGGTTTCATTTTCATTAGTCTTTAGGTATTTTTTAATTTCCTTTGTGATTTCTTCCGTGATCCATTGGTAATATTTAGGGATGTGTTGCTTAAACTCTACAAATTTGTGAATTTTTTAGTTTCATTCATTTGTTGATCTTTAACTTCATCCCACTGTTCTTGGAGAATATGTTTTGAATATCCATGTTTTTGAATCTAGGCCTCATTGGTAGCCTGACTTGCTGCCTTTCCTGGAAAATGCCCCATGTGTGCTTGGGAAGGATGTGTATTCTGTTATCTTTAGATACAGAGTTCTGTGTGTCTTTTAAATCTAGTTGGCTTATTGTGTTCTTCAAGTGCTTTATTTTCTTGCTTATCTTTGTCTGGTTGTTGTTGTATCTATGAATGAGAATGTGCTATTGAAGTCTCTGAGTATTGTTGTAGAATTGTCATTTCTCCTTTCAATTATATCAATATCTGCTTTGTGTATGTTGATTATCTGTTATGAGATGCTTCAGTGTTTACAGTAGTTACATATTCTTGCTCTGTTGAACCTTTTATCAATATGTCATATTTGTCTTTGTTTTAAAGCCGTTTTGATTCACAGTCTCATTTTCTTTGATATTAGTTTAGCCAGTCCTGCTGACTTTCGGTTACTCTTTGCGTGGAATACCTTTTTCTATCCTTTCACTTTCAATCCACTTGTATCTTTGGATCTAAAGTGAGTCTATTGTAGATAGCATCTACTGGGATCATATCTTTTTATTCATTCTTCCAATCTCTGTCTTTGTACTGGAGGTTTAATTAATATGCATCTAAAGTAATGACTGACATGGAGTGATTTACTTCTGTCATTTTGTTATTTCTCATATGCCTTACAGCTTTTTTGTCCCTCATTTTCTGAATACGGTCTTCTTTTGTGTTGAGTCTTTGCAGTGAAAATTTTAATCACCTTTTCATTTCCTTTTGTGTATATGCTGTAGCTATTCTCTTTGTGCTTACAGTGGACATTGCATTTAACATTCTGAAGTTTTTTTTTTTTTTTTTTTTTTAAAGATGAGGTTTCACCATGATGGCCAGGCTGGTCTTGAACTCCTGACCTCAGGTGATCCACCCACCTCAGCCTCCCAAAGTGCTAGGATTACAGGCATGAGCCACTGCGCCCAGCTTATTCTGAAGTTTTAATACTCTAATTTCAATTCATACCAGCTTAACTTAATAGCATACAAAACTAGGTTCCTTTGCAGCTCTGTCCCCACCCCTTCCAGTTGTTGATGTCGCAAAATAACACCTTTTTTTATACATTGCCTTTTTGGCATAAACTAGTAATTGCCTTTTTTTTTTTTAACACTTTAGAATCTTAACGTAGAAAACAAAACATAGAGGCCGGGCGCAGTGGCTCATGCCTGTAATCCCAGCACTTTGGGAGGCCGTGGTGGGTGGATCACCTGAGGTCAAGAGTTCGAGGCCAGCCTGGCTTACATGGCGAAACCCCGTTTCTACTAAAAATACAAAAATTGGCTGGGCGTGTTGGCGGGCGCCCGTAATCCCAGCCACTCAGGAGGCTGAGGCACGAGAATTGCTTGAATCTAGGAGGCGGAGGTTGTAGTGAGCCGAGATGGTGCCACTGCACTCCAGCCTGGGCAACAGAGTAAGACTCCATCTCAGAAAAAAAGAAAAGAAAAAAAAAGAAAAAACCATAGAGTTACAAAACAAAGCTATAACAATCAATTTTATAACTGCTCATATATTTACCTTTGCTTCTTCGTGAAGCTGCAAGTTACTGTCTAGTGTCCTTTCACTTCAATGTGCAGGACTCCATTTAGCATTTCTTACCCACCACCAGGGCAGATCTAGTGGAATAGTGAACTCCCTCAGCTTTTGTTTATTTGGAAATGTCTTATTTCCTTGCTCATGTTTTGCCAGTATAGGATTCCTGGTTGACATTCTTTTTCTTTTAGCACTTTAAACATATTAGCCTTCTGAGCTCCAGAATTTCTGATTAGAAATCTTCTTTGACCTCACTAAGGATCCCCTGTGTGTGTGACAAGTCACTTCTCTCTTGCTGCTTTGAAGATTCTCTGTCTTTGACTTTTGACAGTTTGATTATAATGTGTCTTTTTAAAAAGTTCATTATCCTTGGAGTTCATTGAACTTCTTCAGTGTTTATATTTATGTCTTTCATCAGATTTAAGGAAAAATGTGACCATTATTTCTTCAAGCTGCTGTCTGTTGTCTTCTGTGTCTCTCTTCTGAGATTGACACGTGCAAATGTCAGTTCACCTGATGGTGCTTCACGGTGCGTTGGTCCTCTGTTCACTCTTCATCTTTTTTCTTTCTGTTTTTCAGACGTGATCATTTCCATCACCCTATTTTCAAGTTCACTAATCCCCCTGCCTGTGGAAATATGCCTTTGAATTCTTCTAATGAATTTTTCATTTCAGTTATTCTACTTTTTAGTTCCAGAATTTCTTTTTGATTTCTTTTTAGGTTTTCTGTGCCTACTGATATTTCTATTTTGTTTCTATATCCTTTTCTTGACTTTTCCCACACATTCTTTTCGTTCTTAGAGCATCTTTAAGATCGTCGTTTTAAAGTCTATGTCTAGTGGATCTACTGTCTGCTCTTTCTCAGGGTTGGTTTCTGTTGGATTTGTGGTTTTCTTTTGAATGGGCAATACTTGACTGTTTCTTTGTGTGCCTTGTGATTTTATTGTTGAAAACTGGATATTTGTATCTAATCACGTGGCCACCTTGGAAATGAGATTCTTTGCCTCTCTCAGTGTTTGCTGCAAGTTTTTTTTTTTTTTTTGTTTGGTTTTGTTTGATTATTGAAGGCTGTCTCTGTGCCAAAGATCAGCTCGAGGTGTGAACTTAAGGTCATTTCAGGTCTTTTTGAAGACTACACCTTTCCCTGGGCATGCATGGTGACTATAATTTCCCTGTAAATATGTTTGTTTTTTAATGTCTTAGTCTTGAATATATGTCACCCAAAGAGGAGAAAGAGAAAAGTGAAAGAGGAAAGTGAAAGAGGTAAGGATGGGGAAGCACTGCCCTTGAAATCCCCGGGGACATCACTTAGGCTGGACAGGGAGGGAGCCTAGCACAGTGGCTGGCGGCCTCTGTTCTGCACTCCCATGACAAGAGCACAGATCCTTCATATTTTGGAGGCAGTGTTCTCATTGCCCATCCTGGCTCTCAGAAGCTGCATACAAGCTGCTCCCGTAACACGTACACAGCTGCCTGCCATGGGGCTGAGTCGTCAGGCGCTGGTAGCGGCTTTGGAGCTGAGAGCTGAGATTGACTGAAAATAACTGCAATTGACTGTCAAGCCTTCCCCTGAACGTTACAAGCCTTCAGTAGACTCCAGGATTCCAAAATAGTTACATCAGACAAATTCTGCCAGTGTAATTTTCGTCTGGGTGGGGAAAAGTAGTGCTTTCTACTCCAGCATCGCCCCAGAATCCTCTACCCGGATATTTTTAAAATTTATACTTAGTTGAATTCTGAAGTAAATCAGCTTTGCTATTCTTCAGCATAATACAAGGACTTTCCTGTGCTTTTTCCTACAAGTTTCCTTTTCGACAAGTTGATACTTCTTTATTTTTATTTTTATTATTTTTTGAGACAGAGTTTTGCTCTTGTTGCCCAGGCTGGAGTGCAGTGGCGTGATCTCAGCTCACTGCAACCTCTACTCCTGGGTTCAAGTGATTCTCCTGCCTCAGCCTCCCAAGTAGCCAGGATTACAGGCATGCAAAGGAAAGCAGAATGTCCTTTGGAAACAGGAGACAGAGCGCCTGTCCCAGCACAGCAGTCTCCTTGATCTCCACGATCCTTAGCTCTGAGAGTTTGGCCATAATAAGACCCTGCAGATAATTAGGCACTGATCACAGGGGCCTCCTTCTTCGAGATATAAAACTTGTCATCTGTAAGGGAGGGGAAGAAGAGCTATCTCCTCCCCCACACCCTCCAGTCCTGGAATAAGAAGGGACTCGTGTATTTCCATTTAGGTTTTGCGCAGTGTTCTTTTAGCAAAACCTGTCGTCCACGTGGAACTCACCCGCATCAGAGGCCCGAGTCCTCCCAGCAGCAGGTGCTTTTAGAGTAGGATCACAGGGAATTGGCATTTTGTTAACACTGCTCAGAGGATTTAGCTCCACTCCAACAAAATGGGAGATTAAGATGGAAACTTCAGAAAATGAGTTTCCAGTTACACTGTTAGAATTGCTGCTTGGATATATCAAGATTTAACCTTATTGTTATAGTTTTGTCTCTCAAGAAGGTTCCACAGGCTACTGTTACCATGTGAATCCTACTTATTACCAGTAAACTCAGAAGAGGGTGGCAACAGCTCTCAGCGTCCCACCATCACAGGCAGTCACGTGGGTTTGCAAGTCTGCCCTTGTGATCGCTGCCTCTTCTTACCTGAAGAAGAAATTATACAGTTGTAGCTACAACCAGCAAAAAACAACTTCCAAGCTGTCCTTGTTCCTTTCTTTTCCTTTTTCTTTTTAGTTAGAGACAGACTTTCACCACGTTGCCCAGACTGGTTTCAACCTCCTGGCCTCAAATGATCTGCCCGCCTTGGCCTCCCAGAGTGCTGAGATTACAGGCTTGAGCCACTGCGCCCGGCCCCTTGTTCCTTCTTGAGTGTAGGCTGAACTAGCCTAAACTAAGTTCCTTTGGAAGGAACTTAGCTTATAGTTTGTAATTTAAAACAAAGACAAACCTCCTTTCCTAAAACAAACCTCCTTCTTGCTTGGAGACTAGGCGGCCTTTGTAGGACTGAGAAATTAGCCACAATATTAGAAGTTAGTGTTTAGGAGTCACGCAGCTGGGGGCTACACGATTCTGACCCTCCCTAAACTGCTCCTAAGATCAGCACTTGAGATATTTCACAGACCCTGCACTTGATGGATCAACTGGCACCACCCAGATCAGTAAACTGGCTCATCTGATCTTGTGGCCCCACCCAGGAACCGACGGAGCGCAAGAGGACAGCTCTGACTCTGCGTGATGTCATCTCTGAGCAATCGGCGCTCCTGGCTCACTGGCTTCCCCCCACCCACCAAGTTGTCCTTAAAAACTCTGCTCCCCGAATGCTTCGGGAGACCGATTTGAGTAATACTAAAGCTCTGGTCACGCGCACAGCTGGCTCTGTGTGAATTACTCTTTCTCCATTGCAATTCCCCTGTCTTGATAAATTGGCTCTGTCTAGGCAGCGGGTAAGGGGAACCCACTGGGCAGTTACAGTAACACTCTTTTTTTGTAGTGCAAAAATCACCTGTCAGTATTCCAAAATCACTTCTCCCTCAAACTACCCCTGAACTTCCTCTATTCCCACCTAGTTAGCATTAATTTTGAGTTGTGAGAAGGTCTGGCAGCCCCTCTTCTTTCTTTGAACCAGTACTTCCCTGCTGTTTGGTTTATAAGTATGATTGTATGTTTGGAGACCCATCTAGAAAATAATAATTGACACTAAGATCACCTAAAAGCTCTTGAGTGTAAAAATGAAAATAATATGTGTGATTCTTTTTTATTAGGGTTCTTTTCTATTTTTGTCTTATTCTATTATGTATGGCCTTTGAAATCTGATTATGCAGATAGATTAATTTTACCCAAAGAAAAGCCTTACCTTTGCCCTCAGCTTCTAGGAGGTGATCCATAAGCCCTTGTATGGTGTGGATTCACACACTATGCCTGGCTAATTTTTGTATTTTTAGTAGAGATGGGGTTCTGCCATGTTGGCCAGGCTGGTCTCTAACTTCTGACCTTCCTCAGCTGCCCAAAGTGCTGGGATTACAGGCATGATGAGCCACCACGCCCGGCCCCCACACCAGATATTCTCTGCCAACCAAATTATTTCATATGGTTGGGGCTTTGGGCCATGCAGTTATTGGCTCAGCCTCTGGAGTGGCTGGATATTAAGGTCAGTGTATTAGTCTGTTTGCATGCTGCTGATAAACACATACTCAAGACTGGGTAATTTGTAAGGAAAAAGGTTTAATGGACTCACAGTTTACATGGTTGGGGAGACCTCACAAGAAGGTCAAAGGCACATCTTGCATGGTGGCAGACAAGAGAAGAGAGCTTGTGCAGGGAAACCCCCCTTCATAAAACCATCAGATCTCGTGAGATTTATTCACAATCATGAGCACAGGAAAGACCCGCCCCCATGATTCAATTACCTCTCACTGGGTCCCGCCCACAAGATGTAGGAATTGTGGGAGCTACAATTTAAGATGAGATTTGGGTGGGAACAGAGCCAAACCGTATCAGCAAATTTCTTAATAAACGCTTTTTGCTAAAAGTTCTGACCATTTGCTTTTTAAATAAAGAATGGTATATTGTTACATGGAGGAATATTTATATAAACTGCCTCCAATGTTGATGCTAATAAATAGCTTGTGGGGTGCTCTCTTTTCAGCTCGTATATAGGATTTATTTCTTATTTTAACTCTTGAATGTGTAGAACTGTGAGACCTTTGAAAGATTAGAACTTTTCCAGTGACTCTGCAGTATTTATGACAAAAGCTACAACAACTTTCAGTAGAACCTGGTCGAGACAGTGGCTAGGGGCCAGCCAAATGATACAGATGTTTTGTTTGTGACATTTTGAGTTTGAGGTGACTGGATCTCCCTTATAGATGAGTCTGTGGAGAAGGTACAAGAGAAACTGATAGGAAGTCAGTTCTTCATCTGCAACCTCTTGCCTGTAACTGTTAGGAACTAGTTCATGTAATGGGAAGGATATCTATCCTTCATTGTTGCAGTTTTATTTTTTTAGTTATTATTTTGTCAGAAGGGATGGAAGCTGTGTAAATAAAATCAAACCAATCCAAGGCAAAGCACACTGACTTTAGAGGTCTGCCTAAAAAGCTTTCAGCTCCCCTCACTTGCCTGAGGCCTGTTTTGTGCTGTACTTGAGTAGAGAAATAATTAATAGATAGCATGCGTCTCAGTATGTTCATTGTTTAGACGGGATGCTGAGAGAAGTTGAAGTACCTTAAGAATTTGGAATATAGGCCGGGCATGTGGCTCACGCCTATAATCCCAGCACTTTGGGAGGCTGAGGAGGGCAGATTACCTGAGGTCAGGAGTTTGAGATCAGCCAGGTCAACATGGTGAAACCCCATCTCTACTAAAAATACAAAAATTAGCTGGGTGTGGTCACACATGCCTGTAATCTCAGCTACTCAGGAGGCTGAGGCAGGAGAATCACTTGGACCCGGGAAGTGGAGGTTGCAGTGAGCCAAGATTGCGCCACTGCACTCTAGCCTGGGCGACAGAATGAGACTCCATCTCAAAAAAAAAAAAAAAAATTAGAATATACACTTTTCTGTAACTTTTAGATAAACAAAGGGAGTTAACTTAGAGATATTGTACACAAATAAGTCCAGGGATAAAACAAAACAAAACAAAGCAAAAAAAAAAAACACCTCTCTGGCCAGGTGAGGTGGCTCACACCTGCATTCCCAGCACTTTAAGGGCTGAAGTAGGAGAATTGCTTGCGCCCTGGAGTTCAAGACCATCTTGTGCAGCATAGCAAGACTGTCTCTCTAGAAAACATTAAAAAATTAGCTGGGTATGATGTCATTTACCTGCTGTTCTAGAGACTGAGGGAGGGTTGTTGAGCCCAGGAGGCCGAGGCTGCAGTGAGCTGGGACTGCGCCACTGTGCTCCTGCCTGGGAGACAGCAAGACCCTGTCTCCAAAACAAAACAAAACAAAACAGAAATCCTCTCTGCAGTGTCCTTGAGAAATATTTGAAAGACATAATGATTAGTTCTGTGATTTTCCAGTTTGAAAGCGGCCAGTCGCGTGGAATCATGTAATGACCGCGGTCTCCTTAACACCCTCCAATTGGAATCTTGGCCCTTCTACTTCCTGAGGATATGACCTAAGCACAGTTACCATTTAGCGTTTTTGGACTTTTGCCCTCATTCTAAAGATAGGAATCTAAGCACAGCATGTTTGTTACTTGGATTACACAAGATAGAGACCCAACCGCAGCACCTGGTACCCAGGGTACTTCACAGGGCTCGTCCCGGCTCCTCTCCTTTCCTCTGCCCTACAGCTTCCTTTCTCGGATGGATACAGTCACCACTATTTTAAACCTTATCTTTAGTTTTGCCAAAATTCTATGTGGACAGTTTAAAAGTCCAAGTTTATTTTAAAAAAAAAAAAAACAGAAAACAGCAGTTCCTTGTACCCTGCTCAAATACAAACATACCTCCATTTCCCCTCTCAAGCAACAACCACTTTCAGATTTTCTAGGTGATTCATTTGGTACTTATCTTCATATCTCTAAATCACATACTTATATTGCTGCTCCCCGCTGTGCCCCCAACCTGCCATTTTGCTTATTCTCTCTCTCTCTCTCTTTTTTTTTTTTTCTGAGACACAGCCTCTCTCTGTCACCCAGGCTGGAGTGCAGTGGCACAATCTTGGCTCACTGGAGCATCCACCTCTTGGGTTCAAGCGATTCTCCTGCCTCAGCCTCCTGAGTAGCAGGAGTCCGCCACCACACCCAGCTAATTTTTGTATTTTTAGTAGAAGCAGGGTTTCACCTTGTTGCCTAGGCTGGTCTCAACTCCTGACCTCAAATGATCCACCCACCTCAGCCTCCCAAAGTGTTGGGATTACAGGCACGAGCCCTCTTTACTGTGTACTATGGAAGATGAGGATCCAGCTCGCTTCTGCCTCCTCCCAAAACACCCTTTCCCATTCCCCCACCCTCCCAACATACACATACCAGATTTTTATTTCGATGATTGTGGGTTTTTTTGCATTATTATGACCATGTGAGCACTGTTTGCTGCTAACCCATGCCATCTCCTGCAATTACTGTTTTTTTCCAGTGCCACCTTTGGTTTCCTTGTAGTTAATAATTATATTATTATTTTCTTCATCTAGAGTTCTGTGTCCTTTGCTAAATCAACTCTCAAACTCTCTGCTATCGCAAATACATTGTCTCTCAGACTTTCGGTTGTGTTGGATTTGCTATTAGGTTCATCTTTTTGAAGAAGTCTCTGCAGGGGCACTTTCTTACCCACCCACCTTGGACAGTTCACTCTCTACAACCTAGTTCACAGCTGTTATCCTGGGATCACCAGCTCTGTCTTGACTGAAATGTTTCTGGGATCCATGTTTCCTTTTTAGTTACTCCTTGGTTCATAAGAAACGCATCCTTTAGGAGATTGCTAAGAAACTGACATGTAAAAAGTACACTCTTTTGAGACCTCAAACATGTAAACACATTTTCATTCTCCCTATGCACTTGATTTGGATATAGAATTCTTGGTTGGAAACTATTCCCCCTTTGAGTTTGGAGCTACTGTCTTTCAGCTTTCCTTGCAGTAACTGAGGACTCAGCAGGCATTTAGATTCTTAATCCTCTGTGTATGACCGTGCTTTTCTTGTTAGATTTCCTCTTTGTCTCCATTGTTTTGAAATTTCACTGTGATGTGCCTCAGATGGTGTGTCTGGGTTTATCCATTGTAGACACCTTTAATGTAGAAACTCATGTCCTTCACTTCTTAACATTTCCAGAATTATTTCATTGAATATATCTTCTCTTCTATTTTTTTTTCTCCTTTCTGTCTAGAACTCCTAAAAAGAAAAGTTTTAAATTGGGTCTTATGGACTAGTTCTTTAATTTAAAAAAAAAAAAAAAAAAAAAGTATTTTCTGCCAGGCACAGTAGCCCTCACCTGTAATCCCAGCACTTTGGGAGGCCGTGGTGGGTGGATCACCTGAGATCAAGAATTCAAGACCAGCCTGACTAACATGACAAAACCCCGTCTCTACTAAACAAAAAATTAGATGGGCATGGTGGCGCTCGCCTGTAGTCCCAGCTACTCAGGAGGCTGAGGCAGGAGAATCGCTTATACCCAGGATGCAGAGGTTGCAGCGAGCTGAGATTGCGCCATTTCACTCTAGCCTGGGTGACAGTGACACTCTGTCTCAAAAAATAAAAATAAAAATTAAATTTAAAAATCTTTTCTATGTTCTGTTTTTGTCTTTTTTATGCTACCGTTTAGGAAATGTTCTTAATTTTGTTTCTTAACTTTCTTGTGAATCCTTCATTTATGCTCCCAAATTTTTTTAATCGAAGGTTTTTTTTGTTTTTTTTTTTTTGAGACAGAGTTTTACTCTGTCACCCAGCCTGGAGTGCAGTGGCATGATCTTGACTCACTGCAACCACCACCTCCTGGGTTCAAGCAATTCTCCTGCCTCTGACTCCTGAGTAGGTGGGATCACAGGCACACGCCACCACACCTAGCTAATTTTTGTATTTTTAGTAGAGACAGGGTTTCACTATGTTGGTCAGGCTGGTCTTGAACACCTGACCTTGTGATCCACCCACCTTGGCCTCCCAAAGTGCTGGGATTAGAGGCGTGAGCCACCATGACTGGCCAAATTGAAGATCTTTTAAAAATTATTTGACTGTTTCTTTTATAGCATAGTTTTAAAATGAATGCACTATTTTCTTTCATTTCTTTGAGGATATCAATAATAGTTCTTTCAGTTCAGTTGGTTCTTGTTTGTGTCATTTTCTCCTTGCAAAGGCTCAGTTTATTTTTACATTTTTCCTTTTGTTTATTTTTATTCCTCTATCATGTTAGAAGTTTTTCTCAGGTGGCTGATGGCTATAGGTTACATGCTTGCATTTGAGAGTAGGAGACTGAAAACCAGCCTGGACAACATGGCAAAATCCCGTCTCTACAAAAAAAAATACAAAAATTAGCCGGGCGTGGTGTTGTGTGCCTGTAATCCCAGCTACTTGGGAGGCTGTCAGGAGAATCACTTGAACCTGGGAGGCGGAGGTTGCAGTGAGCCGAGACAGTGGCACTGCACTCCAGCCTGGGCAACAGAGCGAGACTCCGTCTCAAACGTTAATAAATAAAAATAATAATAAAAATAAAGAGCACCCTAAGGGTGTGGTCTTGACTCTCTTGGAGTGATCTCCTGGATCATTTCCTTAGGGAATCCCAAACTCAATGTCTTGTAATCTGTTCTGTCGGGCTGGTCAGAAGGGTCTTCTCAGTTTCTGCAGCTTGTAATGGTCCCTAGTAGTTCAGAAACAGGAAGGGGAATAGTTTCAGTATGACAGCTCTGTCCTCAGCTGTACCTGCTGTCCCATAGACCGTAGATCCTTTCCTGAATTGTCTTCTGAGAAGAAACTTCCAGTCATCTGTGGGCATGGAGTAGGCAGGTGCTCCGCTGTCAATATGTGCAGGGCACCAGGAACTTGAGATGTCTTACACAGAATATAAACCTGCCTTTGGGTTTTTGGTGGGGAGTAGGTTTGGTACCTCCTCAATCCAGGCTTCCTGTGGGGGGACTGGTGCAGCCAGTTTCTGAGCCTTTGAGCAATTCTAAAGCATAAATTGGGTTGACTCTTGGGTTTCTCTATTTGCTGGCTTAGGGTTCAGCTCTCTTGGGTCTGCTAAACCAGTTTGCTCACTCATCATCTTTTCGGCTTCTGAAAGTCCGATACTGTTTTCTCCTCTCCTGATAGCTTTATTTTTATGTTATGTATCATTTTAAAATGTTCTTACTGTCATTTTAGTGGGGTTTCAAGAGGAAGTAACAGTAGATGCATGCATTTAATCTACCATCTTTAGTAGAATCTTTTTGAACCGAGAACCTATGCCATTATTATTGTTTAGTGAAATTCTCCCTCTGTGAAAGATGAGAACATAATGAGGACAAGGCGCTTTGTAAAGCAATGTGATTCTTGCAGAGAGCGGGAGCCTGTGTAGCCTCATCTGGCCAGCAAGGCCGCAGACCCTTAGCAGCCTGGCTTTATTAAGTCAGAACTGTACCTTCTTGTGCTTGTGTGCTTTTAAGATCTTCTATGACCTTTTGAGTTTATTTGTAATTCTGCATCTCTTCGTTTCTTCCCTTACTGCTGGGATTTGAGGAATTCTTTTAGCAGGGTGACCTCATGTCTCAGGATACTTAACCTCAGATTTTGTGATTTGGGGTTTTGTGCCTCTGTTTATGCAGCTGTCTCTCAGCGCTGTTTGTGTGTCAATCATACCAAATTTTGCTCTTTCAGCTTCTGCCTTTTACATGGAACACTTTGACTTTTGCTGAGCTGTGATTATTCAATATGATTAGGCTCAGATTGTCCCGAGAGGAGGCACATGTGGTTCCGTTCCGTCTTTTGGTTCTAGTGGCTCTGTTCATTTCAGAATAACTTACTGTTAAGGACTGAATGTTTGTGTCCCCCTCCCCTCCCAGACTCACAGGTTGCCGTCCTCACTCCCAGTGTGGCTGTGTTTGGAGATGGGGTTTCAAAGAAAGCAACTGGGATTAAATGAGGTTATAAGGGTAAGCCCTGATCTGATAGGATCCGTGTCTTTATAAGAAGAGACATCAGCGCTGGGTGTGGTGGCTCACACCTGTGATCCAAGCACTTTGGGAGGTCAGGGTTGGAGATCACTTTAGGCCAGGAGTTCAAGAGCACCCTGGGCAACATAACGCGAACCTTTCTCTACAGAAAATTTTTAAAAATTCACTGGGCATGGTGTCATGTAACTGTAGTCTCAGCTACTCAGGAGGCTGAGGTGGGAGGATTGCTTGAGCCCATGAGGTTGAGGCTGCAGTGAGCTCTAGTCGTACTGCTGCACTCCAGCCTGGGTGACAGAGTGAGAACCCATCATCTCTTTAAAAAAATAGGAAGAAGAAGAAGAGATATGAGAGGGCTCTGGTCACTTGCTCTCTCACTTTCCACGGCCACGCACCAGGAAAAGGCCACGTGGGGCAGAGCAAGAAGGCTGCCGCCTGCCAGACAGGAAGAGAGCCCTCACCAGAAACTGAGTGAGCCAGAATGCCAGCCTCCAGAACTGTGAGAGAAGAATTTTCTGTTGTTTAAGCCGCCCACACTGTGGCATTTTGCTATGGCAGCCTGAGCTAATGCTCCCACTTTGTGCTGCATTTACTTGTTCTGGTCTTCCAGCTAGTTTTCTTAGACATTGCGAATCAGAGGGGTCAGTTGTCAGATTTTAGCTTACAACTGTCCTACCTGTGCAACTTAAATTTTTTGCATTTTAGGCCAGAGCAGAGTTTTAGAGTCAAAAGAAACCAGGTCTTCTAGTGCAGAAGTTTTCAAACTGCATTAGAAGTTAGGAAATCTGTTTTGTGAGTTGCAGCCACCAGTTCTGCTATGAAATGTATTGCCTGCAGTTTTGTGAAAGTTGTATTTCCAGCATGTGTGGGTATATTTCTGTGTGTGTGTGTTTGTGTGTACTAGATTGAGATATAACATATATTTTTGACTGTAGGTATGGTAAAAAAAAAATAGTAAGTCTATTATATTGCTCAAAGTAATCCTTTACTCTCTCTTAGAATACCCATGGCAAATGATTATTGTTAGAGTTTGAGGGTGAAGGAGCATCAGGATTATGAACCAGAGGGGTCAGACTTCAGAGACAGAAATAGGGAAGAAGAGAGCATGGTCATCTCTTTCTATCAGCAAGTGAAACTAGGAGTCCCCAAAAGACTCCTCTACAGGGCCAGGCATGTGTGAGTCTTCACGCCTGTCCCTGCGCTTCCCAGCGCCTTGTACGTGACCTCATTCACCATGCACACCCTGTGGTGGTGTCATTATTCCCTAAATGTGTGTGACTGGGCCAAGTCCATAGTTGGCCCAGTTGGCCCCTGTTGATGGATGGAGGGATAAAAGGCGTCATTTTTGGCCTCACTTGGCTGCCATACGTGTTGAATTACATGTCAATGCCATGTCCACTCTTGCCCTGGTTAGCAGCTCCCCCCAGGCTCAGTCAAGTGTGATGTCGTGCCTCTGTCGTGAATACACAGTGAAGCTGTCCCTTCTATTCTGTGGAGCCAGTAGCAGCAAAATTGTATCATGTCTCAAGATGTCAGTAGAACGGGTGGAATTTGGATTCTTTGTTCAGAGGTGAGGGAGAAGGGCTGGGCCCTCACATGTCCTGGATGGCGGCGTACGTTGTTAAGTTCCGTGTATTCACAGAACCCGCAGGCTCGGTGGGGTGGAGTGCGGGAGAGAACTGCAGGGGCCGGTGTAGTGTCTGGGAGGTTCAGGACTGACAAAAAGTGTCTAACAGGGGAATGTCCCACTGGAACAGAACTACCGGGATTTAGGAAGACTTCCCAGAGCAAAGGACGAAGGACACGTGCGTTAGACAGAGGGAGCAGCCTGGGCATCACCTGAGAGGGCCACAGCTCACCAAGAGGTGCAGATTTGATACTCAGACTTCACGTTGAGGATCATGGGAACCAGTTCTGCTTAGGCACAGTCTCAGGCCATCCGTGGGAAGCCGAGGGAAGCCACAGCTGAAATCAGGTCAATCGTCTAGAAGATGGTGGCCGTGCCGCAGAGGAAGGGCCTGCGTGACCACGTCACGCCGCTGAAGAACTGCTTAGGGAGAATCGACAGGGTGTGAGGGGCCAGGGAGAGGAGGCCACCTTTGACTCTGCAGTTTTGAGGCTCCAAGCCTGGGAATGACAGTGATTGCTTCCACAACAGTAGACAGCACTTCAGGGACAGTCTGGCCTGGGACAGAAAACGATGGTAAGATACAAATTTTACATCTTGGGTTGTAGAGTTCACGGAACCCCTGAGGCATCATTTCCGAGAATGGTCTCCTTACAAGCAAACTTCCAGTTCACAAACAGAGTAATTGAGCTTTTCCACGTATTCAGCATTTTCCCCCTGGAAAGCTCTTAGCTATTGGGTGTGAAAAATCAGATGTCATTTAAATTCAGCATATTTTAATATTTTAAATCCCGGAACCTATGTATTTTCCGTGTGTGTATGTGTGTGTGTGTGTGTGTGTGTGTGTGTGTGTGGCTAGGACAGGAAATTGTTCATTAGTTCATTTAGTTAGTTGGAGGTTTTTGTTTGTTTTTTTATTGTTTGTTTGTTTGTTTTTAGATGAACTTTCACTCTTGTCGTCTAGGCTGGAGTGCAGTGGCGCAGTCTTGGCTCACTGCATCCTCCACCTCCCAGGTTCAAGCGATTCTCCTGCCTCAGCCTCTTGAGTAGCTGGGATTACAGACGCCTGCACCATGCCCAGCAAATTTTTGTATTTTTAGTAGAGACAGAGTTTCTCCATGTTGGCCAGGCTGGTCTTGAACCTCCTGACCTCAGGTGATCCACCTGCCTCGGCCTCCCAAAGTGCTAGGATTACAGGCGTGAGCCACCACACCCAGCCATTAGGGTTTTTTAAAAGACAGTGGCATGACAAGTACTTGTCTCTTTATGAGTCAGGTATCAGTGTATTAGTTAATACATTTACACAAATGAATGCCAAACCAGTGCTTTGAATTAGTACTTCCTTCATTCCAGGTCATTATTCCGCAGTGACTTTTGAGAAGCAGTTTTCTTAAGAGAGTACAAATGGGATTATCCCCTCTTACTGAATTGAAATTCTTCAGGCTTTCCACTAATGAGATATTGTATCCACGTTAGGCTAAAAAATCTAGTTCCGGTCATTTAGTTAGCATTTTTGAATTAGAAGTTATTGATTAAACCTTCACTAATAAGCCAAGTTGAGTTGTAAAAAGAATTCCACGAGATGCTGTTAACACAGCCATGAAAATCTGTAACCGATCAGAAGCAGCAAAGGCAGGAATTAGAATTAGTTTGAATTAGCCGCGTGGTAACACCAAAACGTTTAACCTTGTGTCACGGGACTGCTCGAGACAAACTTGACTTGTCTTCTGGGCCCAGCAAGACATCAGCCCCAAGGGAAAGGAAGCCCTCCTGTGATTGCAGCGCATCTTGCTTTTGATAGGAAGTCATATGAGTTTTGCTTTGTTTTTTTTTGACGTGATAGGGAGAAAAGATCAGACTTGGTCGTGATTTTTAAAAACATTTATATATTTTTTTCTAGGGATGTTTTTACTTCTGACTTGACACATTTTTTTTCTTTCCAGTTTAAGATTGGTAGTGAATGGTGGACCTGGATCGATTATAACCGCTTCCAGGAGCTCATCCAGGAATACGAAGATAGTGCTGGATCAAAAACGTTCAGCGCAAAGGATTATGCGGCCAGAACTCCTCACTGGGCATTATTTGGTGCCAATGAAAGAGGCTTTGATCCCAAGGACACAAGACATCAAAGAAAGAACAAATCAAAGGCTATTTCTGGATGTTGAGATTATCTGATTTCAGGGTACTGAAGGAGAAAAACTTGGATGGCCCCAAAACGTCCTTCAGCACCACTGTGATTCTTCCAAGGACAAGTTATGTAAATTATACCTTCATACAAAGGAGGCGCTAAGACAGTAAACTCGGGGACGCGGAGGCCTGGGGCACAGTCCTGATGTTTTTTCCAACCCCTTTCCCGATTTTGCTTCTAAAAGGAAAATGATTTTGTGGGGGGAACTACACAGTTGTTGTTAGAATTTATCTGATAGTTTTGTATTACAACGCTTAAGACCTGCCAGAATGCTAGTCCCGAGAGCGTCAGACAAGAAATACCTGGGCCTCTTCCTCTTCCTGGGCCCTTGGCCTTTCGTGGAGCAGCTACTTAGCATTGGACTGCACTACCCTGAGCTGAGCTTCACATCTGCTCCTTCTAAGATAAAACCTTGATCCCTTTCTTCGATCTTAAGACAGCACCTCCTGAAAAGAATCTAAGTTGTCACAACTCTCAATTATTTCTAAATACTGCATAGATTGAGTTTTGGCTTGTTACCAGCCCTTGACGAAATTGCATCGGATCTAAAACTGTGCTAGATCTCATCCCATTCCCGTGTAAATTACCACAGACCACAGAGCGGAGTACAGCTGTCTGCTCTCAGAGGAGCTGCCATGTCAGGGCCTGGAGCCTGCAGTCTCACAAACACACTGCACTGAAGAGGACCATTTGCTTTTTGTTTCGGTGGCCCTCATCCAGGCCTCATATCATGATGCGACAGCCGGCAGGTCTCTATCGTCTTTCACTCCGGTGGCCCTCACTGCTTTACACAGTCTGTTCTTTAAGGTTCAGGTGTTTTCAAGTTGGAGAGATCAGAAACACTCATAATTGTTTTCAAGTTATCAAGTTCTTTTAACCGTCTTTTATGCAAAAGCTGAATTAATAAAATAATCTTTTGTAAAGACTTGCACGAGTTTTCTTTTTTTAATTTTTATTCTAATTTTGTGGGTACATAGTAGGTGTATTTATTTATGGAGTACATGAGATGTTTTGATACAAGCATCCAATGCGTAATAACCACATCATGGAGAATGGGGTATCCATCTCCTCAAGCCTTTATCCTATGTACTAAAACCAATCCAATTATGCTCTTTTAGTTAATTTTTATTTATTTATTTTGAGACAGAGTCTCACTGTCACCCAGGCTGGAGTGCAGTGGCATAATCTTGGCTCACTACAACCTCCACCTCCCAGCTTTAAGTGACTCTCCTACCTCAGCCTCCCGAGCAGCTGGAATTACAGGCACGCACCACCACATCTGGTTATTTTTTTTGGTATTTTTCGTACAGGCAGGGTTTAACCATGTTGGACGGGCTGGTCTCGAACTCCCAACCTCAGGTGATCCACCCACCTCGGCCTCCCAGAGTGCTGGGATTACAGGTGTAAGCCACCACGCCTGGCCAGACCTGCAATTCTAAACCCTGTTAGACCCACCTTCTCCTTACATATCAGCAATTTTGTAACTCTATCCTCTATTCTATGCTGAATTAAAATTCATAGGTAATATAATCTACCTACCCAGTTGAAAACTGGGTGCCTTTTTTTTTTTTTTTTTTCTTCGAGACAGGGTCTTGCTCTGTTGCTGAGGCTGGAGGGCAAGTAGCAGAATCATGGCTCACTGCAGCCTCCATTTCCTGGGCCCAACCAGTCCTCCCACCTCAGCCTCCTGAGTAGCTGGGACTGCAGGGGCATCAAGCTCAGCTAAAATTTTTTGATGTTTTTAGTAGACACAGGGTTTCACTATGTTGTCCAGGCTGGTCTTGAACTCCTGAGCTCGAGAGATCCTCCCGTGTTTAAAGATTTATTTGAGGCTGGGTGCAGTGGCCTATGCCTATAATCCTAGCATTTAGGGAGGCTGAGGCGGGTGGTTCACCTGAGGTCAGGAGTTTGAGACCAGCCTGGCCAACATAGTGAAACCCTGTCTCTACTAAAAATACAAAAATTAGCTGGGCTTGGTGGCGGGCACCTGTAATCCCAGCTACTTGGGAGGCTGCGGCAGGAAAATCACTTGAACCCGAGAGCCGGAGGTTGCAGTCTTACTCTGTTGCCCAGGCTTGAGTGCAGTAGCACAATCTTAGCTCACTGCAACCTCTGCCTCCCGGGTTCAAGAGATTCTTGTGCCTCAGCTTCTCGAGTAGCTGGGACAACAGGCATGAGCCACCACGCCTGGCAAATTTTTGTATTTTTAGTAGAGATGGGGGTCTCCCCATGTTTGTCAGGCTGGTCTTGAACTCCTGACCTCAAGTGATCCACCTGCCTTGGCCTCCCAAAGTGCTGGGATTACAGGCGTGAGCACTGCGCCTAGCTGATTAGGATATTGTAAAGGATAAAAATGAACAGTCAGATGAAAAGATACAGAGGGGGAGGCCTGGGAAGATCCTGGGCACAGAAGCTTCTCTCCCTGGGGAGTTGAGCTGCGCCACCCTCCCAGCTTGTGGACGTCGTTACCCGTCCTGAAGCTCCCTACATGCCGCAGTTAGTGGTTGTTGCAGAAGCTTCGTCATGTAGACACCCTAGCAGATGAGGGTGGGGCTGAAAGTTCCAGTCTTCTAATCACGTCGGTCCTCCTGGCAACCAGTCTCCATCCACGAGCCCACCAAGAACAAGCGCACTTCATTAGAACAAAAGATGCTCCTGTAACCCAGGAAATAAGAGATTCGGGGCTCTATGGCAGGAGCTGGGGCAGAAAACAAATACGAGCGTAAAAGATGCACCCAGTACCCCTGTCACTCAGGAGACCAGGAGCTCTGTGCCAGGTACCGGGGACAGAGACCAAATCCCAAATATATATGTATAATTATGTCACAGATGGGATAGTGGCAAAGTAGCACAGAAGTGTTATCTTTCTTGAAGTCACCAGGTCTTCTTTTTTGAGATGGAGTTTCACTGTGTTGCCCACGCTGGAGTGTAGTGATGAGATCTCGGCTCATGCAACCTTCGCCTCCCAGGTTCAAGCAATTCTCATGCCTCAGCCTCCCAAGTACCTGGGATTGCAGGTGCCCACCACCATGCCTGGCTAATTTTGTATTTTTAGTAGAGATGGGGGTCTCACCATGTTGGTGAAGCTGGTCTTGAACTCCTGACCTCAAGTGATCTGCCCACCTTGGCCTCCCAAAGTGCTAGGATTACAGGTGTGAGCGACAGGACCTGGCCTCGAGACTTAAATTGAACAAAGATATTTTATTGTTTCAAAGAAAAAAAATAACAAACCTCTTATCTACAGAGTGAATCCTCTTGATTCCATTAACTTTAGGTACATAAATGAGTATTTTTCTTTCATCCCAGAAAATATTGATGTATTGATTAATATTTAAGATAACATAGCACATTAAGCCCAGTTGACAGTCACAACAGAAAATTTAAAATGTCTAAGGAAAATACATTGCAATCTGCATGAAAACATTCAGTAAGTTTGCTAAACAGTATAAAAGTGGGAGAGAATGGGAGGCCTATATGTTGTAAGAAGGTGATCTGTTTGCAAAATACCATCCCAACTTCTATTGGAATTTCTTTTTGGAGCATAAGCAAATGATTCTAACATTCAACTGAAAAATTAGCCAAACAGACAATAGTTAAGAAATTTTAGAAAAAATAACTATTAAGGGAAAGTTGGTTCCCCTTGCCCGATGCCCAGACATTGCCAATTCATCAAGACAGGGGAACTGCAATAGAGAAAGAGTAATTCACACAGAACCGGCTGGGTGGGAGACTGAAGTTTTATTATTACTCAAATCAGTCTCTCCAAGCATTCGGGGAACAGAGTTTTTAAGGACAACTTGGTGGGTGGGGGGAAGCCAGTGAGCCAGGAGCGCCGATTGCTCAGAGATGACATCACGCGGAGTCAGAGCTGTCCTCTTGCGCTCCGTGGGTTCCTGGGTGGGGCCACAAGATCAGATGAGCCAGTTAACTGATCTGGGTGGTGCCAGCTGATCCATCAAGTGCAGGGTCTGTGAAATATCTCAAGTGCTGATCTTAGGAGCAGTTTAGGGAGGGTCAGAATCGTGTAGCCCCCAGCTGCGTGACTCCTAAACTATCGTTTCTAATCTTGTGGCTAATGTTTTTGTTTGTTTGTTTGTTTTTGTTTTTGTTTTTTTGCATTTTAGGTTTTGGGGTACACGTGAAGAACATGCAAGATTGTTGCATAGGTACACACATGGCAGTGTGATTTGCTGCCTTCCTCCCCATCACCTATATCTGGCATTTCAAAGGCAGGGGTCCCCAGGCAGGAAGAGGTCTGCTTTGGGAAAGGGCTGTCATCGTCTTTGT
>CAUYLG010027746.1:0-23682 GCA_963573385.1 Cacajao melanocephalus | reverse complement strand
GTTCTCAGCCTTTTTGCACTGGTTTCTTCCCATTTTTGTGGATTTATCTTCCTGTCATCTTTGTAATTGCCGACTTTCAGATTGGGTCTGAGTGGACGTCCAGCTGGTGATAAAGTTTTTTCTGTTTCTTAGTTTTCCTTCTGCGGACGCCCTTTCCCCACAGAGCTAGGCCTTCCCTGGTTCAGCTGTGCTTACTCTGAAACTCTCAGTCCTCAGCGCTTCCATTGCTGTTCTCCTTGTGGGGATGGGACCAGCCAAGCCCGACTCAAAGGGCACCCAGTCCTGCACACTCTGCACCAAGAAGCATGGTGCCAGGGTGCCGGCAAAACAGCTGCACCGGCCAAAAGAGTCGCGCTGGTGACCAGTGTGGCTCCTCCACTGGGTAGCTCCCAGTGTGTGGGCAACAGAAATTTGTCTGAAATTGTGGCGTCCACTCGCTCTCTGCACTTTCACTGGGAGCTACAATCCTGAGCTATTGCTAATCCACCATCTTGGATCTCTCTCAACTTTTTTAATTATATAACTATAATTTTTATTTTCTACCAAAGTGTTTTGAAATTTATATTCTTAGGATATACTTGATCAAACAAGCAAATTTCTTGAATAAAGTCTAAGTTAATGAAATTAAAGCTTCTACAAGAATACTAAGTTTTTTCAGTGAATTTCCAGTGAATTTGATAAACTGCCTATATAACAACCATACTGTCTTGATTTAATTTCATGACAACTTAATGTAGTGTAGGTGGATATTAGGAGTTTGAAATAGGTTGGAAATTGCACATTTTCCAGTGATTCAAAATATATCTAAATGACTTAAATGAATTATAATTTCATTGTAGAACAATTCAAATATTGAATATTTTCCCAGTTTGTACTTAATAAAAGTGGCTATAAATTTTATTCTTTAATTTTAAGGCACTGCAAGTGTCATTTATATAGAGTATATTTACAAAAATTACTTAATTTTAATAAAGCACTTGCACATATTCATTAGTTTCCTCAAAAGGCTGCTAGGAATATTTAGGACCTAATTCAATACATTTGTTTAATTTTTATTTTTGAGTGACTAAAATTAATTCTTGCTATTATTGTAGAAACACTGAAAATACATTCTTAAGTAAATTTTTGTTCATTATAATAAAATGATTATTCTGTTTTTCTGCTAAATAATCTACTTCAGTTAATCTTATTTATTCAGTTTAGGGGTGGTCCTCCATGAAACTATTAAAATGTTATTTATAAAGCAAAACAACTAATATCAGGCATTAGAAAACTTTAATGGAGGTGATTCATTAAAAATATGTCTGAATAATTTTGTTTTTTAAAATTCACTTGTAATGCCATCAAATTACCTTGAGATTTCAACTTTGTTTTAATTCTAGCAGAAAAAATGCTGGAAATTTATCCCCAGAATAAATTTCAATTAAATTGAAAGTACACATTTGGTTCAAACTCTATTCTATGTCACAAGAGGATAGTACATCATCATAGAACATAAGACAAGAATCAAAGACAAGAAAAAGAGGAAAAGGCATAAAACTAATGTCTTCCAATTTAGGTAGATAAGGTCTGTTTTCACGGGAAATGGGAGCTACAATACATAGTTGTAATGAATCTGGAGGAGTATTGGCTTTTCAAAATCTTCCTACTTTGTTTTCTTATTAGACTTCTCTAGAGTTGCATAGACTTAATTGAGTGATAAAGAAAAAAATGCCCCATGATCAAGACAGACAAGGTATAGATCTGAACATAGCTGGAGAGAAACGTGACCAGTAATCTCCTAGTTGCTCTTCTTAAGTGTGGTAAAGCAGAAGAAAACCAAGTTACACATACATGAAAAAAATATGACTGTGCTTACAAGTATATAGACAGGAATCTGCTAGGATTTCCTGCAGTAACCAGTTACTTTACTTAAGTGATTTGTTCATACTTCTTACAACTATGAAACAAACTGAAACTTGAGCAGTATCCCTCAAGGGGACAGTGTACTTCCCATGCCTTTAATTGGAAAGTGGTTAGTGATGCAGGTAACACCTAGAGGTAAAGTAGGTGTCCAAGGTCCTTGTGCTCTTTCAGATAACTGAAGGCCTGAGCTTCTAAATAGAGAGAGAATGTAAATGTTGCCTAAACAAGAGTTGTCAGTGCACTTAGACTATATAATCATGCTAAAGCAGTAGGAAAACTATAACATGAATCAAAAATACCAAAGTGCCACTAAAAGGAAGATTAATATACTATAATTTAAAACTGGATGAAGTTTTCTACCTCATAAGGGTTTATATAGTGACATTATTATAATCTGAATAAACTTAGAGCATTTATTCTGAATTTTATTAAATGAACAATTACTAATAATTTAACAGAAAATAAAGCTGGATGCAGTGGCTCACATCTGTAATCCCAACAATTTTGGAGATTGAAACAGGAGGATCTCATGAGGCCAGGAGTTCTAGAGCAGCCTGGGCAATATAGCAAGACCCCCTCTCAAAAAATAATAATAAAATAGCTGGGTGTGGTGGTTCATGCCTGTGACCCTAGCTACTTAGGAAGCGGAGGTGAGGGAAGCACTTGAACCCCTGAGTTCAAGGCTGCAGTGAGCTAAGATTGCACCACTGTACAAGCTGAGATTGTTCCTGGGTGACAAAGCGCTCCAGGATTCCTTCCGTGCCGCTTCCTCCGCTGAAAATCTCTGCAGCTGCCATGACCTCTGCCTGGGTTCTCTCATTGGCCCACTAGGGTGGCTCTCCCCACTCAGCCCTGCAGGCTGCAATCGCTTGTGCCACTCACCCAGATCCTCCTCCTGCTGTGGCTCTGCACTTAGCCCACGACCGGACCAGGCATGCCGCCTGCGGCTTCCATGTTGGGCACTGGCATCTAGATGAAGGGAACATGGTGGTGCCCGAAAACAGAGATGCTAGCAATCGTGAAGCCTGGGGAGTCCTGAAGTCTGAGCCCTCAAGAAATATTATGGCTTTTGTGGTCAGGAAGCAGCAGGGAGTGGCGACCAGTGGCTTTTTCTCTCCCATTGCTTGGTGAGTAGGAGGGCGTGGTACCCAGCGGCTTCACTTCACGCTCTCAGCTTGGCGAATGAGAGCGTGTTGCAGCTTTCTTATTCCCACTGCACTGCAGCTCGGTGAGTGCCAAGTTCTTGCCACGTGACCAAGAAGAATAAGATGAGCAGACACCAGTGAGAGTAGGGCAGAGAATTTTATTGAGAGACAGAAGGAAAGCTCTGAACTGTGAGAGGGGACCCTAAAAGCAGGTTGCCCTTGGCAACTAGAGGGGGACCAAAAGTGAGTAGACCCATATGAGGCTAAGTCCAAGTTTTTTATGGGCTCTGAATGGTGGAGTGCATGCTCATTGGTCCATGGTGGTCTTTGGAAAAGCACCATTTGATTGGTTAAAAGGCATCATCCAAAAGAAATCAATATATAGAGAGAGGGTAAGATGGGGATAGAAGTTCCGGTCGTGGCCTCTATCTGGAACTGGCAGCTCTGTTTTCAGGCTTTAACCTGTCTTTGGCTGGAAGGTCAGGTTTCACCAGGGACTTGTCTTTGTCTGCCTAGGAATATGTCTGTCTCCTGTTGCTATCAAAAGCATGCCCCTGTCTCCTAATAAAATAAGAAATAAAAAGTTGAAAATAAAGCTGATGGAAATTTAAAAAGGGGAAAATGAAGCATCAAAACTTCAACTAAAGAGAAAAATTGGAAACAAGTCCCCAGAATACACATGAAAGTAACAGACAGATAAATAGGTAGATGATATGTAGATATATATTAATTAAAATGTTTTTAAAGAAATAGAATAAATGGAAGATAAACCACATTCAAAACTGTTTTTAGAAGAAAACAACATTCTAAATCGAAAAAAGGCAAGCTGGGAGAAACTCTTGAAAAATTGAAAAGTCTCATCATTAACTATGCAAAATCAATAAAATCCAGTAAAGCTTAAGTACAGATTTTCAAAAGTCTATTTACTATTAAGAATTAGGAATAAATCCCAATTGGCATATATGAAACATGGGACAAAATTAAAATTAAAATAAGTAAATACTAAATTAATAGAAGAAAAATGTTCCTGAATTGAAGAAAGATATAAAAAATAAATAAAATACCTAGCAGATTCCCAGCCAAAACTAATTTAAAGAAACAAATTAATGAAACATTTACATGAAATGTATTGGTCAATTTGGATGCTTTTCCTCCTGCTACAAACCTATACAAATATATTATTAAAGGAAAAAGCTAATAGATAGCTGAACTCTGAAGAAAGGGAAATTCACATGTGCCATTTTTATACATGAAGACGAAAATTAAAGGCCTTGCCAGTTATCAGCTGATAAGGAGATGCCACAGCAGCTGAAGTAAATTTGGTATATTGATATAGGCTTTATTAAACATACTTTAGGCACATATTGGTGAAACTGTAGAGTCTCTGGCAGTGTCTACAGATTTGCTCACTTAACCTTATGCTAACCCCCTTTTAATGACTTAATTCAGATCAGAAGCAGGAATGCTAAAGTCTACTATTTCCATTCTCTTCAACAGCTCAGGTTTGCAAGTGTTCTGGCTTTTACCAAACATTAGATCCACATGATGTTTGGAAAGCAGGAATGAATAAGAAATGCACTTTTTCTGCTTCAGTTGTTTTTTCGGGCAAGCACAGCCATCGATGAATTTGAATTTTCTGCAGCAGCAATGCGTAGCACTTAGTGTTTAGTTCTTACCTTGAGGTGCAGGGCATAAAGCAACTATTTTGATAGCATGGATTGTGTCTAAGCTAGTGTGGTTCCTGGAGCCAACAGTTACAGTGGCTCTTCCTCATCTCTAGCTCAGAAGGTTGCCATCGGTGAGTCAGAACAGTGGAAAACAGATCTTCTGTTTTTCCACCTTTCCAAAACTCAGTAGAAGTCTACAGTGAAAGAATTTGAAGTACTGAAAATTCTCCTGTTAAAAATATGAAAAAGAGATGTAACAAATCATCATCAGCAATCATGTTATAAGATCTTCACTCCACAGGTTATGGGCCATACTCCCCTATCAAGGCCCTGAAAATTACATGCACAAAGGGATTTGTAAAAATAGTCAACTGGGCAAGTACTTCAGTCATAACAAATATACACAGCAGTATTCCAACATCACATAGAAGTAGCGTAAGGTCAAGTAGATGTTGAAGACACAAGAAAGTTGGGTGAGTTAATGACTTACTTCTTAGCATGCCTTCTCTTGCTACATCACCATCCTGCTGTAACCACAATGCCTGCAAACCTACGGAAGCCTCTGTGACAAGATGACCGAAGCAAAAACATTGAATGAGGTTAGAAAAATAGTTCTGTGTGATATATTTGGACCATCTAGAAGTAGACTACAATCACACTCAGAAGTGATCCTATAGAAATTCTATAGAATCCTATAGAAAAGCAGAGAAAGAAATTTCTTTCCAGAGGGCAAAAATGTTGAGAAATAATATCATAGCTTACTTGATAATGGTGATTGCCTGAAGTCATATACCTACTGCTCTTTTAATATGATTATGACTCTCTAAGTGGTCAAAAATGTGGAAGAAACAATAGTGGAAGATTGAGAACGAGAGCTAAACGAAGGTGTGTGGATGGGCCTTTCAGAATAATGGATTTTGCTACTGGCATACCCACTAAAAAGGTTTTGAACAATCAGGTGGACATTGGGACTCAAACAGGGGATTTTAGTCAGCCTTTTTTCTCAGCCACATTTGTGTTTGCTCAATAGGCTGATGAACCAAGTGGTTATGCAGGGATGCAACAGCATACCTACCTCTTATCAAGGGCATGGCCAAAACTGAGTGCCAAACTGGTTAGCAGCCGTGACCTATCTTTGTACCAGATATTGTTCTACAGGGTATAAGTCTGCCACTAAATCATCTATTGGAGGCAACAGTTTTTCTTTAGTACTAGAGATACAAATTCTGGAAATATATTTATCTTTTCCATAAGCCATTCTTCTCCAGCAAAATCATTCTTCGACTTACCTAATACCTCATTCTTCACTTTAGTATGCCAAACAATTTTGTTTCTAACTCTACAGTGAATGAAGTAAGGCAATATATACTAACACACACTGGATTCCCTGATTGTATCATGTTCCATATTGCCCAGAAATAGCTGGACTTACTGAGTGTGAAATGGCTTTTTGAAAACTGAGTTGAGAGCCAGAAAGGACATAAATCTTACAAATCTGTGGTGCTTTCTTACAGGATGGTATTATGCATTGAACCAGAATCCCATACGTGCTGCTGTTTCTTTTAACAGCCAAAATGTATTGTTAAGAAAATAAAAAAGTAAAAAATGCATTTCCAAATATTTTCTTTGATTCCTGTAACATAAAATACACATATTCTTTGTTGAACATGCCTCAGGGATGCAATGGGTATCTTTAAATTTAAATGAAAAGCAAACATGTATGTACTTACAGAATATTTTAGTATGACAATTTTAAATGTGTGGCAATAGAACTGAGACTTTATGTATAATTATAATCGTTGTTAGCCCTTTATATAAATGTGACATGTATAGAGTATAGATCTATAATTCATTTAATCTGGATTAACTAATGAAGTCATATAAATAGTATTTACATGTCAATAACATAGAAAACATTTACAATTTTGGCCCTTGACTTACTGGATCATCTCACTTCTTCCTATTTACATTTAATAATATAAAGTGCCTGTTTTTTTTTCCATAAAAAATAGCATGGTTGGGAATGCATAAATCTTTTGTGTAAATATTTTCCTACATCATGATGGCCCTACCTTGTAGATTTACAGACCATTCTTTAGCGAAGTTTAATCTAAAGATGTTTGCCTCCAAATTTCATACATTTTGTGATCATTTCTTCAACACTGACTCATGATATCACAAAAGATTTTAGCTCTTTCATTCGATCATGGGACTTACTGTGTCTTTGGAATATTGGAAATAAAATTATATTCCCTTTAGTCTCTTCCTCCCCATAATCAACTGGTTTTTCTTTCCATTATAATTGTAGTGTCCAGAAAATTTCTACTAAAGTAAGAATACAAAGGACCAACAGTATATAAGATTTTTCTTACTTAACAAATTCTATACTAAATATATATATATATTACAATCATTCCCTATGCATACGTCACACACACATAAAGAATTAAAACCAAAGCATAGCTGTTTCTTTTTCCGTTCGGATATTTTATATTTTGTAGCATTTTGATTATGTCCTTCAGAGAGGTGGCTAGATCTGTGTGTTGTTTTGCTTAATCATCACATTTTTTTTTGAAAGAGGCTCAGTTGCCACCACTGAGATACTTTTGATTTAGAAACTTTTGTTGAATGTCTTAGTGACAAAGGTAGTAAGTGTTATTAAAGGTTGCCCATGAATTTAGCATCTGGTGTATTTTCTTGCTGTAAAACAAATTCATGAAGAAGAGAGAGATAATTGGACACTAACTGAAAATAGGAAAAAAGGAAAGTACTATGCCAGACTAAGTGAGCAGCCTTATCAAATTCATGAATTGACATGAAATTGGCATGAGCATGGTGCAATCCTGGGAAAATAAAACAATTTTCAATGGTGCATTTTTTTTTTCTAATTTCTAGGAAAGAGTATGTTCCTGTTTTTGAGGTTTGGGACAGTAACAAGAAAAGAAGCCATTTTTACATTTTAATGGGATGAGAAATTCAACACAAATATCTGTGGCAAAGAGGAAACATCTACAAAAATCCTTATTAAAATTTATATTAAAAATCCTTATTAAAAGTTACCATAGAAACTATAGCCATATGACTACTCAAAAATAAACCTAATTTGGATGTGAAATGTTTCTTTCAAGTAAGATAGAATGCAATTATATGAAAACTGTTTCCACCCTTGACCCTATATCAAAGATAAGCCCAAATCATTTGTGAAGCATCCCAGATGTGTAAATGAAGCCAGAGTTTCAGTGTTACAATCACAGAATAGGGACTTTCATCTATAATTAAATTATGGATTATGATAACTTTATTACCCATCAACTTGGCATTAAACAGCGTGAATCACAGCATGGGGTCTCTGTTAGCTAAAACTCCTGGGATGCAGATTCAGATGAGACCATTAGAGCTGCAAATAAATGCTAGCTTCCAGATCTCTGCCAAGGAGATAATGTCCTTCTGCATTGTTTAAAGAAGATGAGAAGACCCAGAATACAGGAAATAATTTTCTCAGGGGAACATATGTATTTGAAAATGTTTATCAACTTCCTTAGATGCTAAAAAGAAAAAGAAAAAAGTTTAATTACTAGATGTTAAATGTCTCATATTATTAGATACATTCAATATGAAACTTTCCCCCAAAGAGGAGGGTAACAAATGATGAACAAGAAGAACACTTTCCTCAGGTTTTATGTCTGATATATATGTAAAATAAATTAAATAACATAAATACAACAAACATGTCTCCGTAAGCCAACCACCAGATGTGTTTTCTATTAAATATCATACTCATTGATTGTTAGTGAAATTCATAAATTTACTTAGTAAAAATAAAACCATTAAATGTTAATGGTTTCTTGAGACTTCTGCCTAAGCATGGATTTACTATTAGTGATTTTTGAATACTTTATGTAATAATTTCTTAATGGTAAATAAGACTTCCTGAGAAATAGTTGTTTTTCCTTCAATAGATTAATATAGCTATAGGCCTTATGATTTACTTAGTGTTTTTGATCGAAGAGGGAGAAGTGTTGCCATTTTACAGGTAGGAAACTGAGAAGAGGAAATTGAGAAAATGAACACACAAATGACATAAAAATAATAGGCATTGAGAATGGAGGTCATCCTGCAATTCTGCTTCTGGGTATATATACAAAAAAAAAAAAGGAAATGAGTTTATGGAATATATGTCAGCACTCCCATGTTTATTGTATCACTTTTTGCAATAGCCATGATATGGAATCAACCTAAGTGCTCATCAATAGACGAATGGATACAAAAATGTGGTGTATATATGCAGTAGAATATTATTCAGCCATTAAAAGTATGACATTTTGTCATTTGTAGCAATATTGATGGCACTGGAGGTAATTATGTTAAGTGAAATTGGCCAGGGACAGAAAAACAAATATTGCATGTTCTTACTCATCTATGGGCACTACAAAGGTAGATTTGATGGAGGTAGAGAGTAGAATGGTGGTTACGAGAGGCTAGAAAGGAAATGTGGAACAGGAGGCATAAAGATAAGTTGATTCAGGGATTAAAAAATAAAGTTAGATATAAAGAATTTATTCTAGTATTTGATAGTACAGTAGAGAAATACAGTGATTTCTGTAAATAATCATTTATTGTAGATTTCAAAATAGTTAGAGGAATTGTAATGTTCCCAATACAAAGAAAATAAAAATGTTTGAGATAATAGACATTACAATTACCTTGATTTGATCATTATACATTCTATGCATATATCAAAATATAACATGTACCCCAAAAATATATATGATTAGTATATATCAATGAAAAAATACCAAAAAATGGAGCTCAAACTAAAGTCTACAGATTAGTATCTGTGTTGTATTGTCTTTGTAATGCTATTCATTTGTTCACTGATCATTCAGTTTTTCTTGATTTGTAAGGGTAAATAATGATGCAAAGAATTCAGAAGCCTAGATTTCCTTTTTGTTGTTGTTGCTATTTTGTTTTTGACAAGAAAAATGTTCTCTGTGCATTTGTTTTAAATATCTGCATATGTGAGAGAGGTAAATGTTTGCGAAAGGAAAAGAAAATCATAGTGTTTGATTTTCTCAGGTAAGAACAGCATCAAAATTACTTTATCTTTTGACAAGCACAACTTTAAAATAATAATCACACTGTAAACAACATGCAAAACTTGAGGAAAATGCCGGTGGTTGAAAACTGTAAGCTATAGTCAGTGCTGCTTCTGTAGCTCTACATGTTTTATTTGTGCAGGAGTCAGTTCCTTCATATGTGATCCAAGGTGATTAAGGCATCCTAATATCCCCACAGTGACTGGTGCCACAAAAGGAAGTTGCAGAAGGTCAAGTGAGAATTAGAACTTGTTAAGATTTATTACAATCCAGAGTTATCTGCATGCAAACAAATTACCTCCTATCCAGCACTTTCACCGATGTGCTTTGCCACAGCAAGAAACTAAAGAGCTCTAATAGCCAATTGATATTAATAATTAATCCAAACATTTCTATATGCCTTGCCTTTATCCTGTGATTGACATGTGAGCCTGCAGTTTATTAAAAGGCACCACAGGCAATTAGGAGATGTCACTCTGATGCACCTTCAATTGCCTAGACACCATTTAATAAAGCCCTTTTAATATCTTTAATACCTGAAGTCTATGTAAGTTACACAAAACCCCACAACTTATTATTAAAGGGTAGGGGCGACAGTAATGTATCTAGAGTGGTTCAGTGTCCTTTAACTGCAAATGCCCTAACCACTTAACAAGAGCTGTAAAATGGAGGGAGGGAAGTGAAGGATAAGTCCATTTCTGGAGCACATATCATTAAGATTTAAAGACCCTGGGAACAGGAGTGGTGTATTTGCCTTTTACTCCTAGAGACTCAAGTTTTAAATTTACCTCAAGCAAAATAATTTTGCTAACCTCAGGCTTTCACAAGATCTGATGAGATCTGCTTCATGTGAGGTAGAAGGAAATCGCAAGGAAGTGAATGAGTCATAGGAAAAAATGAACTCTACAAATGCAAAAAATCTCTCTAAAAGTATGATTAATATTTACATTAAAAATAGTAACTCACTTTATTATCAAGGTTAATGCATTGTTATATTGACTAGAACAGGAGATATAGATAGACAGATAGTTTTTTTCCTATTTTACTGAGGAGATTAATCATTTTATATTTAATATAAGCAATTATTAAATAATCTCTTTTGTTTTAATTGTCAAAGTAAGTTTTGCATCATGATGGCTTATTCAGGATTAACGTATATCATAGAGATCTCATAACTGCTTACATAATGCTATGTAAAAAAGAAATGTCCAAAAGAAAAATCCATTTTTGAAAGGCATGTTATCTGACGGAAACAGTATCAGGCAGTTTTTAATGATTTTAATTTAATGATTTCATGGCACTAAAATTGCAGCTTCACTCTAACATATTTAATTTATTCCATAATTCTATACAATTATTGCTATTGCTTTTGATTAGGTAATGAAAACTGCAAAATTACTTGCATTATTAAACATTACAATTACAAACTAGTTAAACTGTTTATTGATGTCAACTCATACCTATTTAGAGAATTGGGTTCAAAGTATATTTCAATTAGTTATTTGACTCCATTTCTCTGTGCAATCTATACTCAAAACAGACTTTTCCAAATGTCCTTCAGGAGACAAGCATCCTGTTCTAGTTCAGTTTGATGAAGGTGAGTTACTCTACATCATCTGGAAGGAAACTTGTGCTATTCTTAGTTGCTATAACCAGCTGCATTACTGAAAGCAGGCTCTGTCCTTACACATTATAGATGGATAGCTTCAGATAAGAAAAAGCTATCTTGGTGAATGTTGGCCAGAATTTTGATGTTTCTGTCTAGTAGGTGATAGTGTTATCATTCACATCTCTAGGTGATTTGAGAAGATGGCTGTCTGGAGCAATAGATAAAGACTCATTGGACTGTTGCAGAGAAAACGAAATTCAAGAGAAGCATGTGAATTTGTTACTAACAAACAAGTGCCATAGTTTTCAAGCTAAGGAAAATAAGGATAGAACATGTATGAAAAATCACCTGCATTTTCTTTTCGGTAGCATGTTCTGTGTTGTTGGATTATATGAAAGAACTTAGTAGATGAGGGATATAGCCAGCTTATTAGTTATTTTCTTTTCATCAAGCAATGGGATGGCAAATTTGGAGTAAAGTTGTAAAATAGCTCAATTCAAATGGCGAGATTATAGAGTATATGCAATTATATAAATCATATAATATATGCGACGTGCTTTACACCAAGTAGAATGAAGGAGGTTGCAAGTGCTAGGATCAGTTTTATGCTGAGAGAATTCTTTTCTCTTTTAATACATTGAATTTTTAGTAGAATTATTTTAAACAAACTAATGGCTTTGGGAGATATGTATATTACATAGACAACAGAGATAAATGTAAGATTTATTTAGCACATATTTCTAAAATATATAGACAGGAGTTTATTAGATAGGAATATAAAATCTAATCTATATTGCGAATTGTAACAAGAAAACTTCTGTGAATGTAAACTTCCATATTTACTTATATAGACCGTAGTCAATGTGACATTTTCCTCCCCAAATCAACTCATCATTTGTAATATGTAATTATTAGTGAGTTATCATTAAAAGACTGACACTTTATTGAACATGTTAAAATAATGAAACTATATTCCCAAATTGGACTAAAAAGTAATACACATTCCAGACATTCTCTGGAATCTTATAATCCCTCAGAATATCATTATAATCCATTCTATCTACTTTTGTTTTTGTTTTTGTTTTGAGATGGAGTCTTGCTCTGTCGCCCAGGCTAGAATGCACTGGTGGGATCTCTGCTCACTGCAACCTTGGCATCCAGGGTTCAAGCAATTCTTGTGCCTCAGCCTCCCAAGTAGCTGAGACTACAAGCACCCACCACCACGCCCGGCTAATTTTTGTATTTTTAGTAGAGATGGGGTTTCACCACATTGCACAGGCTGGTCTCCAACTCCTGGCCTCAAGTGATCAGACTGCTGGGATTATAGGCGTAAGCCCCCTCAACCAGTCATTCTATGTGCTTTATAGGTCACTTGTAGAACAATTGTCAGCTTTCTATAATGGATTCCCTGGAATGTGACTTAAAGTTAGTGGTGTAATGTTCTAAGCTGTTAAATATTTGCAAGTGAACTTTGAAAAATAGTAGGTACATTCTATCTACAATTTATCTTTACCCTAAAGCTAATCTATTGATTTTATTTCTATGAGAATTTTGAACAAGTCATATTACTTGTCTACTGAGGCAATTCTTGCTAGATTTGGAATAAGGCTGTTTACAATGTGTATTGTATTATAAAATCAATACATATTCGCTATAAAAATGTAAAATGCATGCATATTTTACCATAAACACGTATCTACTCCAACCAAGCAAATCAGCTTTAATTTATGTGTTTGTGATTATTCTGGACCTACTAATTTTGAAGTTAATGTTATAATACAAATACTTCCAGTCAATAAAGTATTTTAGCATCATTTTTAGTTGCTTTACCAGGTTTCCTGCAATGTAAATAGTATGAAACCCATAGCAAACTTATTTCAGAAAATGTTGCGTTTATTCTGAATGTATATCTTAGGTCAGAGAGCAAAACATGATATTAAGCCAAAAGTTATTATATTTTTTAAATCCTACATAAGAATCATTTTTAAATATTTATGTTAAACACTATAAATAAGCCAAATTATATACATTATATAGACATCAAATTCTACACTAGGCATGTGAATCCCTCTGTTTTAATTGTGTGTAAAAATTTGCCTGCAAAATATTAAGTTCTGCACTTTTTTTGTGTTAAAGCATTTACAAATGAATCTCATATTATAACCATCATCAGTACACTAGGGTTATAATAATCTATTTTTTAAATTTAAAATCCTAGCATATGTATCTGTGTATATATGATGCATTTTGATGGAACAATTTTGCCATGTTGATTTTATTCTGTTCAGATTGTAAAAGTTGGTTTTTGTATGTTCACTACTTTAGAAAATCTCTATTTAATTTTATATTTTTATCATGGATGTTATATTTAAAAATTGCAAAGGTTTGCAAGTCATAATCTATCTTTCATAAGAGACCATTTCTGCCATGGTTTTGTTACACAAAGTTCTTTAGAAATCTTGTCAAAGTTAAGTTATAATTACATTTTCAGTCTTTATCAATTACATGGGTCTATCATTCTATTTGTGATAGGTTAAACAGGTGAAAAATATTGGCTTTCAACAAAGCTTCATTTTATCTTTTGACATATTCAAATAGTTAATTAGTGGCTTTTGGGGAGCTAGAAGGATGATTCCCAACTTGTTACAGTGTTATAATTTACTGAATATTATGATTGCCACCTTTAATGACACAATCTACAAAGGCTAATGATACATTAGATAGTATAAGAATGCCAATTAAAGGGTAATGGTCATTCCAAAGGTTAATGCTTGTAACTCTTGAAAGAGAATAAATTGATCTAATACAATCTATTTTTAAGAGAAAACTTCCCTTCTATGATGCTGTGACTAATTATCCTATTGGCAGTTCAGTAGATATATATATAATCATTAAATATACTACTATTAATATGTCTTAATAAAAGCTTTGGAATGTGGACATTATAAAGCTTTTCACAATCAAAAAGGAACTTACATAGATGATAATTATTTGGCTGAGAGAAAAGGCAAGCTGTTTCAAAGTTTGAGAGAACTTAGAACATATCCCATAAAAATGCCACAACCATATGATGATATTAAAATGTTAAGCAAATGTTACCACTGTAGGTGCTGTTCACATACATGCACATATTTATATATAAACACCGTTCAGAATTTAGTTTCCTTTTGAAAAGCTCAAGAGTTAGTAGAGTGACACAGAGCAAAATTGATTGCTCTCTAAATAATAGGCTAGAAGAAAGAACTATCATATCTGAGCATTATGAACCTTACCTCATTCTGAAAAGGAGCTAAAGTAAAGTGAGAGAAATGGTCTGCTGGCTCCTAATTCGTGAATTGACAATGATGAATGAATGGGAGTTAGCTCCAGCTGTAGCTGCATTTTAGCTCTTGGATACTTTGAGCTGCTAGAGACAGTGAAACACACACACACACGCGCACACACACACAATTTCCTAATAGCAACAACAACAAAAAAATGCCTTTTCTAAAGTAGTGTCTAAACAGTCTCCATTAAGAAGTTTGTTCATTCACCTGTGAGGGAACCCTTTTTTGTTAACAGCTACAAAAACATCCAAAGGCATGTAGCTCTTTCAAATACACATTAGATAGATTGGAAACATTCTAATTTGTCATTTCAGTTTTTCCAAAGTTAAGCAAGTTGGGCATTCTGTGGAAAGATAGAGCAAAAAAAATTGTTAGTTTATCTCTGCTCAAGATTGTTTGAAATAGAAAACATGCGAAACACAAGGCTAAATTTAAGGAGAAAAATATAAACCCTTGATTTTTACCTGTTACCTTATTTTTCTCAGATCCAACTTTAGCCCCAATTTTATATAAAAATGATTCCTTAAAAATAAGCCACCAAAATCTTACTGGAAAACCAAAAGCCTTTTCTCCATCTCTCCTCATTCATTTACTCAAGATTAAAATTAAACTGTTTCCACCTCCGGTAATCAATGTGCCTGCAGTCAATCCACTAGATCTGTCACACCCTGCAGTAGATAATCATAGAGATGTGCAGGAGTGCAGACAGGGAGAATATTGCTTAATTTCTCTGAGTTAGATTTATGCATCCAAAAATGGAAATTAAAATAACTACCACAAATTTTATTATGAATATTAAGTGAAAACATTTGAGGGTTGATAAACCTTAGCCACTTTTAATCTATATACAAGCTTTTGTTTTGTTTATTTCTTTGTCCTTTTCTTCTCCTGGAATTTAATTAATTTTGAATGCTTGTAATAATTCTGATGCAGTCATGCACTGCATAACAACATTTTGGTCAATGATAGACCACATATATGAAAGTGGTCTCATAAAATTTTAATGAAGCTGAAAAATTTCTATCACCTAGTGACATTGTAACCATAATAATGTCCTAAAAATGCATCACTGTGTATTTGTGATGATTCTAGTGTAAACAAACATATGTTGATATCAATCATATAGAAATATAAGCCCATAGAATTATGCACAGTACCTAACACTTGATAATGATAATAAAAGACTTTACTGATTTATGTATTTACTACACTATACCTTTTATCATTATTTTAGAATGGAATTCTTCTATTTATGAAAAAAAAGTAACCATAAAACAGCCTCAGGCCAATCGTTCAGGAGGTCTTCCAGAAGAAGGCATTGTTATCATAGGAGGTGACAGCTCCATGCAAGTTATTGCCCCTAAAGACCTTCCAGTGGGACAAGACGTGAGAGTGCCAGATAGAGACACCGATGAACCTGAGCTTGTGTAGGCCTAGGCTAATGTGTGTGTTTGTGTGTTAATTCTTAACAAAAAGCTTTAAAAGGAAAAATATAATTAAAAATAAAACAGCCTTATAGAATAATGATATAAAGAATAAAAATATTTCTGTACAGCTGTACAATGTGTCTGTGTTTTATGCTACATGTTATTACAGAGTCAAAAAGTTAAAAAAAATAAAAGTTTCTATAACAAAGCAATTACAACAAGCTAAGGTTAATGTATTATTGAAGAAAAAAAACCTTATAAATTTAGTGTAGCCTAAATGTACAGTGTTTGTAAAATCTATGGTAGTGTACAATAATGTCCTAAGCCTTCACATTAATTCACCACTCACTTACTGTCTCATGGAGAGCAGCTGCCAAACCAAACCGGAAAGCTTCATTCATGATAAATGCCTTATATAGATGTAGTATTTTTTATCTTTTATGTTATATTTTTACTGTACCTTTTCTATATTTAAATACACACATATATAACATTGTGTTACAATTGCCTACAATATTCAGTAAGGTAACATACAGTACGGGTTTGTAGCCTCAAAGCAATAGGCTAGACCAGATAGCCTAGATGTGTAGTGGGCTATCACATCTAGGTTTGTGTAAGTAGACTCTATGATTTGCACAAGAACAAAATTAACTGACACATTTCTTAGAATTTATCCTCCATCGTGGCTGGGTGTAGTGGCTTATGCCTGTAATCCCAGCACTTTGGGAGACAAAGGCAATCGGATCACTGGAGGTCAGGAGTTTGAGACTAGCATGACCAACATGGTGAAACCAGTCTCTATTAAAATTACAAAAATTCGCCAGACATGCTGGTGGGCACCTGTAATCCCAGCTACTTGGGAGGCTGAGGCAGGAGAATTGCTTGAATCGAGGAGGCAGTAAGCCGAGATCGCACTATTGCACTCCAGCCTGGGCAACAAGAGTGAGACTCAGTCTCAAAAAAAAAAAAAAAAAAAAAAAAAAATAAAGAACTTATCCACCATAAGACTGCAGTTATTGCAGTTATAAATTTAAGTATCTAACTATTTATAACCTTTTCAAAAACATCTTGCTTTCTCTCTCTCTTGAACACAGACAATGGCAGCAAGGCCATTGAGAGTCTAAAGAAGAATGTCACCAAGCAGTAGTCACTTTTTAGTGCCCATAGCCTGAACGAAAAGAGTTACACATTTCTGATTTCCTCTGACTGTGAATAGGCTTAACAGAGGGAGAACTTATGGAAGCAGCAGCAGAAGTATTTCAAAAGCTTTTCTCTGATGTTTGAGGAGCTGCAGATGCTGATCAACGTGTCTGTCAAACATCAGACTGTTCACAACATTCCAATGACTGTCAACAAAGAAGATGGTGAATCTCCTGAGGATTACAGGTTTCTGAATGTTGTAGCCCACTCCACTACCACAGAGTTTAATAGATTTCTATGGGTGTTTTGTCAATTATACATACTTATAAATTTGAGAAAGGTAATATTTCAAATAACAACAAATATAGTACATATTGAAGATGCAATATGCATTAATATAAGAAAATATTGTTGTGGTCTTTCTGCTCCTGAGCTCAGCTAGGTCCATGCTTTTGTCTCATGACTAGGAAGAATTAGTCACATGGACACTGGAGAGGGAGTGAAGTAGAATTTGTTAAGCAAAAGGAAAGCTCTTAGCAGAGAGAGGGGTCCTGAAAGCAGGTGGCCAGTTGCTCCCTTCGCTGTTGAATACAGGGATTTTTTTTATATAAGCTGGTGAGGCTGGGTTCCTTATTTGTATAAGGTGCAAATTCATGGCAGCTCCACCCCATCCTTCCAGTGTGCAGGTGGACTCTTAGTCTGAGCCTATCCATATTTATTTGTGTCCCTTACTGCTCATATGTTAAGGAATGAAATTTTCCACTGTGGGCATGTCTAGGCAAGCCTCTTGTGTAAGTTCCCCTATCTGCACAAAACATCTTGTGTAAGACTTGTGGGGTGGTTCAGAGGTTCTCCAGGGACTCTTCTTTTACTTTCTGCCTAAAACAAGCTGTTTAACTCTCCTTAATATTTTATCAATAAAATTGTCTTCTATACATATCTTTCAATTCCATTACTTTCTTCTTTTACCTTAGCTCCAAAAGAAATAGCTAAGTTTAGTTTAAAAATGATTTATTTTTAACTTTTTCATTTATGATATATATTTATAACACATATCTATAATATTTTATTAGTTGTTTTAAACTTAAATAGTATTACAACATAGACATTTGTCTTGGGATTTTGTTTTTCAACTACCGTTATGTTGCTGAGATTCATTCAGATTGCCACATGACATTATGCATCTTCCAATTATCTCTGAAATTTTTCTTCCTTCCTTAAACCTACTTAAAGTATGTTTATCACCAAAAACTCTTTTGCTAAAATCCCTTGTACATAGCATATAATGAGTTATATGTACACTAATATGTGCATTTCCAAGAACATGGGAAAGCTATACTCATTTTACAAATTCTGTAAATAAAAACAATACTAGCAACTTCTTTGTCTAGTGTGTTCACTAGTCTTTTGTTAAGTGACCATAAAATAGTAGTGAAGCTGGAGTAAATGGAATATGATAATTTGTGGTGGTATTTAATATGAGAACATATTTTCTCATTGTTATATAAGTAAGTTTGAGACATAAAATGCTGTTTACATATTCAGTGAGAAACCTAATTCTAAGCTCCTGGCTTTTAAATGTTTTCTGTGACCTTTGTTGCATTGTGACAGTTGTTGCAGATATTTCACTCGTCATACAATGTAATTGGCATTCTGCCACAATCACTAAACCCAGCAACAATTGTTAGCTCTAGGGAACTGCCAGGATGGAGTAAAGCTTTTTAAAACTCCATGTAATTAACAGAAATGTTTACACAGGAGAAAAAAAGTGGCATACTATATGAAACTTTCCTTTTAAAAATTAGTGGTTAGATTTTGAACTTGCTCTAAATTTTAATACTTTAACAGTTGTAAAAAGATATTTTAAAAGTATCTTCTTGTTTTATAAACCTGTCAGCACTTATTCATTTAGCAAGATCATGTAAGTTATATCTATACACAAAATGACATTTAAGAAAATATTATTATACCTTGCATAAGTGTATATGGAGATGTGAAGAGTCAGAATGATTGAATTAAGTATAATTGGGTCAACATAGAAGTTTAAAGTCATGTATGGAAGAAATTGTTGGTGACAAGACTGACTTTTTCAAATCTGGGTTTGGATTACTGCCTAAGATAAAATGGGCAAAAGCACATTGTAACTGTTCAATTAGGTGGAGGTTTCAGGGCACAAAGATTACACCTGATCTCTTCAACCTCATATATCATTTCTATCTTCCTCAATTCCTAGAAAAATAAAAGTTACCTGACAGTTCTGATTGCTATCTGAGGTAGGTTGACTACAATTAGACTCAATAAAGACACTCTGCTCAAAATTTAATAGATATAACCTACTAAGTAAAAAAAAAAGTGCTTCATTATTTAAAATTTCTTCAATTTTGTACAAATTAAAATCTATAGAACTTTGAAAGTATTCACTAAGATTCCAAAGTATTTGAAATACCTACGAATGTTCCAGTGTAACTAAGTGTGTCTTCTTTGTTTAAAGAAACATTTCTTATAAAAAGCTTAAATCTATTTGAGTCTATATAGGTAAAATATAAAAGAATATTTTGTTAATTAAATAGAACTATTTCATAAATGAGTATGTAATTAATAAGGAAACTTTATTTTTCTTTTTCCTTAAAATAGATGAATTTAGTAAGCATTTCTAATTTTAGTTTCTAGTTGAGAATTCTATTTTATATATTTATATATCTGTATCTCTCTCTCTATTAATTAATTGATATAAATACAGATGTGCTATTGAGCCAAAATATTTACATGTGTAGATAAAGTGAATTGTTATTCATTTACTAAGATTTCTTTATCTAGCTAATACTTCTATCAAATATAGACTAAAACTTCGTCAAAATTGATTGCTTGGTCATGGTTTCCCATATAAATAGCACACTTGTTTGTATTCAGTGTATTTTAGATGGCACTTCTTTGATTTAGACTCTTAAAGGACACTGAATATAAAATTACATATAAAAAAGATTGTCATAACATGAGGAGAAATGCCAGATAGAGGTGAAAGGGGGATGGAGGCAGCAAACTATCTTGCCATGTGGGTACCTATGCAACAATCCTGCATGATGTGCACATGTACCCCAGAACCTAAAGTATAATAAAAAAAAATATTGTCAAAAATGCTGAGTCCTTGTGCTCTTAGTGTAAAGAATACCATTATAGAGAAGAAGTCATCTTCTTATAGACCTAATTATCATAGCAGACACTAAACATTCAAATCATTATGGTTAAAAGGCCTATCTCTTATCAGAGATGCAGTAAAGAAATATTAAAGGCCAGTTCTTTTATTTATTTATGTATTCCATTATACATTAATCAATTATCAATTGTCAGGAACTGTTCTAGCCCATCCTCCTTCCAGGAACATTAACAAAAATTAATTTTTCTGAGTCTGTTATCATTTTTGGTAATTTGGAAGGCACCAATGATAATATAGTATAATGCAATATAATGAATATGATATGGCATAATGCAACAGAATAATTTAAAGGAATGTTTAAATTCCAGGGGATCAAAAAACTTGGATGTGCAGAGGACATCAAGGAATGTAGGGTCAAGTAGAATCAGTTTTGTTGATAGCTGATGAAAGTGAGTGACCAAGAGCAACAGCAATCTCTAAGACAATGTAGGCATTGCATTGTATGGTTAGAATAGACACTTCAAGGACAGCCCTGTTATTGTTGTTTTCACTGCCTTATATCTGGTTCCAGCATCCTTTGCTGTCTTCAGAGAGAGATTATTTTTAAGAGGAAGTCTAGAGCTTCACCGTGCATTGTCATTTTGTCAAGAACTAAGGCAAATTCTAATAGGCTCCTGGAACACAATGTAAAATCATTAGTAATAATTTATTTGACACACAGAATAAACTGCAACTGTATGGCAAAAGTCTGGTACACAATATGAGACTATTTTGAGAATATTTATCCAAGGAAAATAAGACACATTTTTAGATGAGGCTTAAATTTCTCACATTGAATAACTTAAAAATATTCTCAATTCAGTATACTATATGAGCTGCAATTTGTGGGCTGGTTAATTTAAAGAGAGTGGTCCAGATTAGGGAATTTGAGATAGCAGAAATTTTTCTATAATATAAGAGAAAATAAATTAAAATTTTTGGGATGCAGGAATGCTACCTTGAAGTTAGAATGCTTGAGTTAAGTTCCTTTTTGGCTCTGCCAAGTACAAAGTTGGTAATATAGTTAGCTATGATTGGAAATGATGCAGAAATCATTTGAAATGGTGATTGTTAAATTTTAATGTGTGATTAAAAATGTCCTGGAAAAGATTGTCAAAGATGTTAATCATTGGTCTGTATTACCATATGTTGATTCATTGGGTCAAGGTGATTCTGATGCAGTGGGCAACCATATCAAAATTTGAAGATAAGGTTTTTTTAATGTATATTTTTTATTATACTTTAGGTTCTAGGGTACATATGCAGATCATGCAGGATTGTTGCATAAGTACATACATGGCAATGTGGTTTGCTGCCACCATCCCCCTACAACCTATATCTGGCATTTCTCCCTATGTTATCCCTCCCCAACTTCCCTACACCGCACTGCCCCTACACTAACCCCCTCAACAGACCTCAGTGTGTGATGCTCCACTCCCTATGCCCATGTGTTCTCATTGTTCAACACCTGCCTGTCAGTGAGAACATGCGGTGTTTGATTTTCTGTTCTTGTGTCAGTTTGCTGAGAATGATGGTTTGCAGATTCATCTATGTCCCTACAAAGGACGGGAACTCATCATTTTTTATGGCTGCATAGTAATCCATGGTGTATATGTGCCGCATTTTCCTTGTCCAGTATATCATCGATGGGCATTTGGGTTGGTTCCAGGTCTTTGCTACTGTAAACAGTGCCGCAATAAACATACATTCTATTATAAATCGTCTTTATAATAGAAGGATCTATAATCCTTTGGATATATACCCAGTAATGGGATTGCTGGGTCAAATGGAATTTCTATTTCTAGATCCTTGAGGAATTTCCACACTGTCTTCCACAATGGTTGAACTAATTTACTCTCCCACAAACAGTGTAAAAGTGTTCCTATTTCTCCACATCCTCTCCAACATCTATTGTCTCCAGATTTTTTAATGATCGCCATTCTGACTGGCATGAGATGTTATCTCAATGTGGTTTTGATTTGCATTTCTCTAATAATCAGTGATGATGACCATTTTTTCATGTTAGCTGGGCTCATATGTGTCTTCTTTTGAAAGTGTCTGTTGGTGTCTTTCGCCCACTTTCAATGGGTATGTTTGATTTTTTCTTGTAAATCCGTTTTAGTTCTTTGTAGATTCTGGATATTAGCCCTTTGTCAGATGGGTAGATTGCAAAAATTTTTTCCCACTCTGTTGGTTGCTGGTTCACTCTAATGATTGTTTCTTTTGATGTACAGAAGCTCTGGAGTTTAATTAGATCCCATTTGTCTATTTTGGCTTTTGCTGCCATTGTTTTTGGTGTTTTAGTCGTGAATTCCTTGCCTATGCCTATGTCCTGAATGGTTTTGCCTAGGTTTTCTTCTAGGGTTTTTATGGTGTTAGGTCTTATGTTTAAGCCTTTAATCCATCTGGAGTTAATTTTAGTGTAAGGTGTCAGGAAGGGGTCCAGTTTCTGTTTTCTGTACGTGGCTAGCCAGTTATCCCAACACCATTTATTAAACAGGGAATCCTTTCCCCATTGCTTGTTTTTGTCAGGTTTCTCAAAGATCAGATGGTTGTAGATGTGTGGCATTGCCTCCAAGGCCTCTTTTCTGTTCCATTGGTTTATATCTCTGTTTTCATACCAGTACCATGCTGTTTTGATTACTGTAGCCTTGTAGTATAGTTTGAATTCAGGTAGCGTGATGCCTCCAGCTTTGTTGTTTTTGCTTAGGATTGTCTTGGCTATGTGGGCTCTCTTTTGGTTCCATATGAAGATTAAGGTGGCTTTTTCCAATTCTGTGAAGAGGGTCATAGGTAGCTTGATGGGGATAGTGCTGAATCTATAAATTACTTTGGGCAGTATGGCTGTTTTCACAATATTCATTCTTCCTAACTATGAGCATGGAACATTTTTGCATCTATTTGTGTCCTCTTATTTCTTTGAGCAGTGGTTCCTAGTTCTCCTTGAAGAGGTCCTTTACAACCTTTGTTAGTTGTATTCCTAGGTATTTTATTCTCTTTGTAGCAATTGTGAATGGGATTTTGCTCCTGATTTGGTTCTCTTTTAGTCTATTTGTGTATAGAAGTGCTTGTGATTTCTGCACATTAATTTTGTCTCCTGAGACTTTGCTGAAGTTGCTTATCAACTTATGGAGATTTTGGGCTGAGACAATGGGTTCTTCTAAATACACGATC